>QFBH01000567.1:11447-22255 GCA_004335885.1 Dunaliella sp. M2 | reverse complement strand
ACACACACACACACACAGCCGTCGCAACCGACCGCGTGGCCAACCTGCTGCTGGCGTACAAGGGCCGCTCATCGTTCATGGCCTCCAGCAGAGCTGCAGAGGACATAGCTCGCCAGATGGCGCGTGAAGTGCTGGTGAGTCCATTCCATAGCAAGGAAGCACAGCACCCTCAGCTGGGTGGTAACGGCAGGGGAATGCCACAGGGACGTGCTCGTGAAAGCAAGGCATGCTGTCAAGGCAAGCACGCATGTGCTGGAGCAGGAATGTTCTTTTTTGTTGGCTTGCTGGGCACCTGCAAGCACCTCTGCAGTCTTTTGATCTGTCGACCCCCCCCCCCCCACCACCCCCTGCAGGGCCCACTGCTTGACACTGCCTCTGCGCGCCTGACATTTGTGCTGCGGCGAACGTTTGAGATCGCGGCAGACCAGAGTGCAGCCAGTGGTGAGCATTTTGTGTTCAATGCGTACGCTTTCCAAGGCGAGCCCTTGCAAACCTGGTGCCCCCGTGCATCTTGCCCACATGCCCCCTTCAAAGTTTGCGCTTCTTGTGTTGCTTCAAGCCCCAATGTAAGGTTTTAAACTTTACGCACAATTGCACCCCCCAACACACAGGGAACAGCCGCACCACGCTGCGCCCCTACGTCACGTTCCACGCGTCCCTGCGCACCGCGCACCAGGCCTTCCTCACCAAGCTGGAGGACAGCACACGCAGCATGCTGCGCCAGACGCTCGATTCTGCGACCTCAGAGTTTGCGGTCAACATGCTGGCCTCCATCCCAGATGTGTACCCAGAGGAGCTGGTGGGTGGGAAAGAGCAGCTGTTGCTTTGAAGAGGTTTGCTTCCTGCCGCGCTTTTAGGGAGTCTTAAAAAAATGAAATGGAATCATAGCCCAGTGGGTTCTTGCTTTCTCATGACGCTGTGCCTGCGTGGCTTCACTGCTGCTGGTGCAGGACATTGGTGAGGGGGCAGAGGAGGAGGCAGGAGATGGTCACGGAGGCGGGGATGCTGGCGAGAACGAGGTGCGGCACAGTGATCAATTTCTTGCAAGCCAATCTGACCTGTCTTGCGGTAGTACATTGATTCCACAAATTCCAGCATTGTGCTTGCATACAGAGAGCACTGCCCACTAGCCCACCACGCCCAGCACACCCGCCCCCTCCTCCGCATGCGCAACCCCCTGCATGCAGGCTAGGCTAGGCTCCTCCAGCCACCATGCATCATCCCGTAGCCACACAATGACCATCCCTGAGACACCCTCGCCCCCCCCTGCCCATGCTGCCCCGCAGCCCCCCTCCTCCTCCTCCCTGGCTGCACGCCTGCCCCCCAGCAGCGCTGCTGCGCTGGGCCTGGGTCCTGGGCGCCACATTGACAACTCGCCTTCCAAGCGCGCGCCCAAGGCCTCCCGCTACTTGGCGGAGATCAGAGGTGCGTGCGCCTGCTCTTGCAGGGGGAGGCTGGTGATTGATGTCTTTATAGATGCAACTGTGAGCTGAGCTGTTGAGGCAACCGAGGACCAGCATTCTTTGCTAAGTTGCTGGCCTGCACTCTCTGTCCCAGCCTCTTCCCCCACCCCCTAACTCCTCTCCAGTCCCAGCCTCGCTGTCGCTGCGCATCCTCGCATACCCGCAGGCAACGCAGCCGTGCAGAACGGTGAGAGCTACGAGGAGGTAATCAAGCGTGCCGAGAAGCTGTTCAAGCGCATCCGCTACAGCGTGGCACAGCAGAGCGCCCCCACGACCTTGAAATCTGCCTTCCTGGACCCCCTGAAGACACGACTCAGCCTGGAAGTTGCGCTGGACTTGTTCGCACGGACGGATGCGGACTTCATGTCCATGTTCACGGGTGGGTTGTGCTGGTGCTCAGCAGCTAGTTGGGGACGAACAGACACAGAGGCGCCACCCTCAGCCGTTGGTGTCCAGATGATGTATGGATCTCACCCACCTGATTCCTGAACAAGTCACGTTGTGCACGTACTTGTACACACGAGCAGACACATGCTGACACACATGTTCTTTTACACGTCCTACGCAGCTGCTGCGGCACTGGCTGCACTGCAAGCCAGGCGTGACAACGTGCAGAAGCGCGCAGAGAGCCTGATCCGGCTGAAGAGCGAGTTCCAGGAGCTGTCGCGGGTTTTGTGAGCCCCTGCAGGATCGGAGAGTGGCCCCACTGGGTCTGCTGAAGCTGGGGTGCTCTTTGTTATTGGCCTGATCTTGATCTCAGTCCATGGATTCATACAGAGTTGTACAGGCTTCCCTTTTCTTCCCTCAGAGGGTGAGAGGTCATGGCTTGGGGTGAGCATGCCCTTGTCACTGTACACAGCCATATTAGAGGGAAGGGCTCAGAGGCACTGAGCTTGCCAGTGCTTGAGCTTGCGAAAAATAAACATGGCTTGTCAAGTGTTTGGGCGCAGCCAGAGTGGCTCACTGGGATAAAGAACAACCCCTGTGCGTGAGATGCAGCCTTGCTTCTTCCTATTCGATGAGCAAGGCTACTGCTGAGGCGCACTCTGTCGTCTATGTTATTTTCGTCCTTCCTAAGATTGCTCTTTGTCCAGTTTTAATGCCCTTATTCATGTTTAATGGACTCCTGGGCTGGCAGCCTGGCGTTTTGGGGCTTGGCTGCTCTTATGCTATCACCTTGCTGTTTCAGGCATGGAAATGGCTTGTCTAAGTGAGATCCCTCTCAGAGTCTGATCCTTGTAAACCCCCTTTTCTTTCCAAGTTCCGCTTGCTCGGCAACTGCCTTAGACAAGACACATTGGCTTAGGCCCTGGATTGGGACCATGAGACAATGCATTGCTCCATTTATTCGCAAGGAGTAGTGATTAGATTAGATTGCATACACGAGGCCAAGGAAATAGCAATTTCCTATGCTGGCCTTTTGCTCAGGACAAAGGCAAAAAACACACACAGCAAAAGGAGAGGGCAAGAGGGGAAGCCAGATAGAAGAAGTGCAAAAAAGGGTGCTTACACGACAAGAGGTGTCCAGAATCAACTTGTGCTCAGCAGGGCATTCACCCTATACAACTGATCATCTCGGCACCCCATGAACAATGACAGCTGGTCAGGAGAGCTGCCAGCCACGATCACTGGGGACGAAAACACTTCAGATGGAAGCCTTGTGCTTCCTGCTATGCCTGCCACAGCAAGGGGGGTCTGAAGCTGTCCTTGCATAGCAGAACCCCCTGATGCTGTCTGTTTATGAGGGTATACACTGATCAGTGTGAGCAAGCCTGAGCTGGATGCCTCTGCCACGAGCTGGGAGCTGCTGCTGCTCATGTTGCGGCCTGGAAATGCAGCGCAACCACCGCCACCATGACCACTTGCAGATGCACTGTGGGCCAGCCAGCAAGGTGCAGCAGAGATGCGGTGGTCCCCTGGTCTGGCGTGTGGCCCTGGGGCAACCTGCGCATGAGACACGTGAGCCATTGCAAGGTAAAGGATCAGCATGTGTTCAACAATGGCTGCAAGCTGAGATCATCCTTGTCTGCACCCCATTCCCAGCACACTGCTGCTCTCCCCATGCTCACTCACCTGCACAGACCACGCAATTTGGCCGCTGCTGCTGCTCAGCCAGCACACAGTGCCCCCATGCGTGGCCACTAGAACACCCAGCTGTTGCTGATGCTGCTGATGGTAATGCATGTTGTGGTCGGCAAGGCCAGGCAGTGGGCATAAACTCAACGGTGCAAAGATCAAGCCCGCTTCAAGCTTCAGGCTCCAAGCCTGTGGTTGGGTGAATGAGGATGAGGAATCCCTACATTTTGAGAAGCAGATGCCTCATCCTGACAGGATTCTGCAGGACAATACAGGGCACAAAGAGGGGCCAACAGAATGTCTACTGGCACCAGGAGCAAAGTCATTATTGCTCGCTCATCTCCCACCCTCCCCCACACGCACCACGCTCCCATCTTCCAGGCGCAGGGCAGCCACTGAGCCGTCCACATGCGCCACCACCACCACCCCTGTGCGCTCATCCACAGCAGGCGTGGAAAACACAGGCGCAGCACGAGGAGCCTGGTGCCCTGCCACCCACACTGTGTGCAGCTGGACTTCTTCTGCAGCACCCATGCGCTCAGCGCCCGTCGAGATCGGCCACATGAAGCCGTCCTTCTCCCTGCTGCCTTGCACAGTGCTGCCGTGTGCTGGAGGGATGCCACCAGTTGGAGGGGCAAAGGAGTCTGCATCGGTGGGCTGCCATGCCTGGACCGAGCCATCGAGGCATGCCACAATCACACGGGATGGGGAGGAGCTGAACACTGGAGGTACGGAGCATGCGGCGCGCAGTGCAGCCCTGTGCACGCACGTGTGTGTGAGGGGTGGCTGGGTGTGGGTGCGCGTGCGTACGTGAGCACACGCGTGCCAACTCATCACAAGCCCGCAAACCTTTCTTTGCACAGCCCTGATCAGGCCCTGGTCATGTCAGAAAACACAAGAAAAAGCAGTGCAATGCAGCTCTCAGGCCGTGCACCTTGTGACAATGTGAGCAGGGGGCTGCATGGCCACCAGCTGCCTGCCATGGGAGGTGGCCCACACGCAGCCTGGCTGGGCGTGAGTATGGCCCCCCCATGGGTCCAGCGAGGGTGCTGCCTTGAGCTCTCCCCCCAGGCTGAGGGCCTCCCACGCAGGATTAACTGCTTGATCAAACGCGCCCCCTGCTCCCTCACCACCCTGTGCGTGTGTGCTGCACTGTTGCTGCTGCTGCTGCTGCTGCTGCTGCTGCTGCTGCTGTTGTTGGTGGTGGTGATTCAGTGGGTAATCACAGTGTGCAGGCTGGCCCGTGTCAAAGTGCAGGCTTCTGAGCCCATCAGCGCACGTCACCACCACGTGCCGCAGGTCCCGGGTGACCACCAGCCCCGCCTCTGTGCGCGCTGGCAGGCGCGTGAGCCACACACATGCCCCGCTGCTTGCCTCAAAGCAGCCAACGTCCCCCTCGTGTGAGCATGCCAGCACAAAGCTGCCCACCTCCCTGCTACTGCTGCCAGAGTGCTGGGCAGGTGCTGGCTCTTGTGGGCCAGAAGCCTGGCCAGAGGGACCAGCACTCGCTGCAGCAGTGATCTGGCTCTGCATGAAGGGACTCGCAGCAGGAGCAAGCGCTGTGCTTTGCTCATCCTGATCGCTGTAGAGTGTGACCAGCACAGGAGCAGCATCGATGCACCTGCCCATCCGCCTGCGCCAAGCTGCGGTGAACGCACAGCTACCGCTGCCAGTGTGTTTGCTTGGTGCATGGGATGCTGGCTGTGCTGTGTGTTGCGGTGGGCTCTGACAGGAGCCACCACCAGGCTCTGTGTGAGTCAGGCTGGTTGCGTGTTGAGGCTGGGTGGTGGCAGCTGGGGAAGGTGGACTATCAGGTGTGCCTTGTAGTGTATGAGGGTGATGTGCTGGCGCTGTATGGATGCAAACACCCCCACTGTAGAAAACGCACGCATGGGTGGCGAGGCTGAGTGCTGGCGGGAGGGTGCCAACTGGCAGGGAGGCTGCAGCGCCCAAGGAATGCAAAGAGAGTTGGTGGAAAGGGGGCTGCTCCCCTGGGGCGTCGGCTTGTGCAGCTGCTGCTGCTGCTGCTGCTGCTGCTGCTGCTGCTGGCTCTCCTGCTTCAGAAGGTGCAGCCTCCAGTGCTGATGCAGGCATGCTGCCCATATGAGGGCCAGTAAACGCGCGCACTCGCTTAGCTGGATGTGGGCCCCCTTCAGGTTCCTGTCCTCCCCTGCCACTCTTGCTACCATGAGGAGAGCGGGAGTCTCCCAGCATTGTAGGTTGGCTTTGTGGCACTACCGCATGTTGTGTGCTTGCTTGGGAACGCAGGAGGGAGGCCAGTTGGCGCACGCTGGGTGCTGCCAGCAGCAGCCGCAGCTCAATGCCCAGCAGGCCAGCCAGCTCGGCTGCCTGCATGGAGGTGCCACCTGTGGTGGATGGGGGGGGGGGCGGGGGGGGGGTTGTAGGTGTGTGTTGGTGGGTGAGGGTGGTGTTGCTGCAAGGAGAGCACCCTCCTCCACAGAACAAAGTTATGCTTAATTGATTCCCAGAAAGCATCTGTGGGCCTGTGGACGCGAGACCACTGCACTTGCCTGCCGCAAAGAAATCGTCTGTGGGCTCCAGCTGAACCGCCCTGGGACCACCAAGCACTGCCACAAACACTGCCATGAGCTGCGACTCTGACAGGGGGATGGGCAATTTCATTGGACTGTCCTCAGCAGCAGCTCTGGACAGTGGCTGCTGGCTGTGGGGTGGAAATCGTGGGGTGGTGTGGCCGTGTGGAGACAGCTGTGGTGCCTCTGTTGGCTGTGCAGCATTGGGGACAAGAGGTGATGGTGTTGCATGACCTGACGGCTCCTCAAATTCTGGCAACAAGTTTGGTGCCTGCTGCTGCTGCTGCTGCTGCTGCACCTGCTCAGCCAGGCAGGCGTGAGCCATCTGCAAGAGCACATGCCGCGTCACCTTGCCTGCTGCCGAGCGTGGCAGCGGACCAGGCAGCACGACAAAGTGTTGGGGCACGTGTGCGTTGCTGGGCAGCAGCTGCGCCAGCTGGCTGCGCAGCTGCAGCTGCATGGGGCGTGGGCAGGGCATGGGGGAGTGCTGGTGGTGATGAAGTGACGTTTGTGCACTGGGTATTGGTGTGGGTTGTTGGGAGGGTGTAGGAGGGTGATAGGGAATTGAGTCAGTGGGGCTTGCTTCTGAGGGGCTGGGGGTAGGGACAATGAGGGCCACCAGGGTCAGCTGCTGTTCTGCAGGTAGGGCTGGTGCCTGGAATAGTGGTAGAAGTGGTCCTGTTGGCATTGGTGGGCTTGGCAAAGGTGGTGCTGGTGGAGCAACCGCAGGCACGGCAAGTACGGCAGCTTCTTGGATGCCTGGCTGCTCCAGCAGTGCTGACTCCACGGCTGTGAGGTCCACACGCTCACCACTGATCTTGACCTGTGAGCAAGGAAGGGCAAGCAGGATGGGGCGAAGTCATGCTTGGGCATCACACCTCACTGAATCAGAGCGATAGGGTAGCTTGAGCTGCTGCTTCAACAAACTTTTATTCTTGGAGCATGTAGCATCAGCATCAACCTTGCACCCTTTTCCCATATCGACACAGATGTTACCCCCTGTACTCCCTCTGTTTCTGTCCCCCTGCAAACTAACCTGGCTGCTGCAGCGTCCAGTGACCACAAGCAGCTTGGCCCCAGGTGTTGAGGCAGAGGGGTCGTCAGTGAGGAACCCCAGGTCCCCTGTGCGGAAGAACCTGCACTGCTTCATGTGTCCAAACAACCCAGCCAGGGAGGGGTGCACGGAATCTACTGGCTCAGCAGTGCGCACTTCCCCAAAGGCCATCCTGGATAGGAAGTTTGGGGGAACCCTGAGAATGGGAAAGCGGTGCTGCAGAGGCACAGGTGTGGCATCACGTGCGCCACCATGTTTGAGCTCAGAAGTGGGAGTGGCTTCTGCTGTGGTCAGGTAGCCAGCCGCAAGCCCAGCCCCTGCCACGAGCACCTCCCCCACCTCACCCAAAGGCAGAGGAGTGACCTCAGGCACAGGACAGCCAGCTTGGGCATCTGCTGAGGCTGCGCCAGGGTCTACAATGAGGATGGCGGTGTTGTCGATGGGGTGGCCTGCAGGAACGCTGCAGATCAGGCTCTGGGGTGGCTGGGTGAGTGTTGAGGTGGAGGCATCCTGCTGCTGCTGCTGCTGCTGCTGCTGCTGCTGGTAGTGGTGTTGATAGTGGTGGTAGTGCGGTAGCAGCTGGTATTGATGACGAAGGTGGTCCAGGAGCTGTGGCAGCTTGGCAGTGTCGAAGCAGGTGCAGTCCGCAGCCACCTCTGTGGAGCCTGTGATGCCATGAACAGTGATTGAATGAGCTGAATTAGGGAGTAAGCACCCAGCGCATCAAATACCAGCATTTTATGGCATCATGCTATCTTTGTTTGAAATTCTGATCTCAGTTTGTACAGCGTGTAAGAGGCAGCTTAAGCCTTGATCACATCAATAGAAAGCCTCACCATACAGGTTGAGCAGGCGGCACTTTGCGGGTAAGGCCTGTCTCAAACTGTTGCACAAGTCGGCAGAGAGAGGCTCCCCACTGGAGACCACCTAAATGGCATCGCAATATGAAAGGAATGAAACTGAGGGTGGAGCACCCACTTGACTCAGGGTGCAGCTTGCCATGATTGCCTCTGAAATGAGTAAGACAAAACTCACATGCATGCTCTGGCTCTAACACAATGCTGAGAGAACCTGGCTTCCGACAACTAACGTACCTGGCGCAGGTCATTCTCTGGGCTGTGCATCACAAGTTCACGCAGCGCAGGCAGCATGCAACGAAGCACAGAAGGGACCGCCACCAAGTGTGTAGCATGCTCGCGCACAATTGCCTGGATGTGTCACATACACAAATGTTAGGAGGACATTGTGGAGGAGGCTCGCTGGCTTGCTTGTACAGCCACAACTGTTTCCTAGATCATGTACCACTTATTTGTTGCACAGCATTGAGCAAAACTCAGGAAATGCAGTTGTGTGTTCCCTGAACTGCTTTGTCCATCCTGCTGAGCATGAGCAGCGAATATAAGCAAGAAGCAGCACTTGTGTTGAAAGCTCTGAGCAAAACGCACCTGGGCCAGTTTAGCTGGCTGCAAGACAGTCTGCCTGCTTAGCAGCAGTATGGAAGACCCAGCAAGCAGGGGTCCGAACATCTCCCACAGGCTGCGGACATGCGCAGAGCCACACAAGCACGTGTGTGGGTAGCTGATGGGACAAGGAGGTGTTTGTGCACAAGCGTTCCTCCAGAAGCATGCGTACATCTATTTGTTCACCCAAAAGCAGCGTACATCTGTGGTCGACCCTTTCAGCTCCCCACATACAAGCAGTGCCCTCAGGACGCACTGCGCCCTCACCTGTCCACGAAGCAGGGAGAAGTCTTGGCCACGACCAGGTCCTCCTGAGGATTGTTGGTGCATCCGCGAGGAACATTGCCAGTCAAGTGGTGGATACTTGTGTGCTAAGGCGCAGCATGTTGCCGGCTTCTGGGTCTGACGTATTTTGCAAGCGGGGTTGGGTGCAACTCAAGAACTTCTATACAGTTCAATACAACCAACTTGCTGTGGGACAAAAGCTTGCAAGCACGCACCATGGAAAGCGGGAATACTCTGCTCATCCATTCACATCGATTGAGAAGCCCCTCCTCTGTGCAACAGACACCTGCACCCACAGCATTTTGTGTGCGCAATGAGTCTGTATGTCTGTGCTAGCAAGGCACGGAAGGAGTCTCACAGTAGCAACTTTGGGAGGGTGAACAACTTCTTGGCAAACCCTTGGCATTAACTTCCCGAGACCACTCCTAAGTCTCACCTGCAGGCTGGCCTGTGGACCCAGAGGTGAACATCACACAGAAGTAGGGCAACACAGGGCACTCAGCGCTTGATGCTGTGCAACCCTGGCCGTCTCCTGGCTGCTGCTGCTGCTGCTGCTGCTGCTGATGATGATGATGATAATGATGATGACGAAGTGTAGCTGCCAGGGGCTCATCACTGAGCAGTTCAGCTGCGCCCAGGACTTTTATGCCAAGAATTGACGTGGCAGCTTTCCACTGCTGTGGGCGGTCGCTGTGCGCACTCTGGTCAGCGCTGGTTACCAGCAGCTGTGCCTTGGCACTGCGCAAGACCCTCTGCAGGTGCGCTGCAGGCCAGCTTGGGTCCAGAGGCAAGAACGCACACCTGGGAAGGAAAGAGGTGTGGCGGGAGCATTTGTATGAAAAGTTCAGTGACATACAAGACAGAAGTGAGCCAATGACACGGGCACATACACATACACGCGCATGCACACAACACACACCCTGCTGCAAGTGTGGCCAGCACCAAGCAGATGTAGTCCGCAGACTGCTCCATCAACAGCGCCACGAGGGGCACAGCAGAGCCAGCTGAGGCATTAACATCGGCTCGGGTCATGTGGTGCCGCAGGCGAAGGGAGCACTGGCGGACCTGCGAGGACAAGGACAAGGACGATCTAAGATCAGAGCAGATCTACCCAGCGCGTGCACACGAGGAAGCCATCAAGATGCACAGCATGCCTTGGACAGCAGGTCTTGGTACGACATTTGTGCGCCTGCGCCACCGCACTCAGGCACCCGCAGACAGCAGCGGTCGCTGCCGGCTGCGCTGGCACTGGCCTGCACTGCCTCAAAGAGTCTGGACCTGCGCCAGGCCATTATTAGAAGAAGGGGTAAAAGAAAGGAGTGGTGAGAGAATGAGCGCGCCAGGGAGTTAACGGCAATTGCCACACAGGTACCCAATCTGAATCAAAAGCAGGCACAGAAGAATGAGAGTCCTTTCCAGAGGAGGCTTGACCACCACCAGCCCACTGGCAGTTCAGCCAGTGAGCAGGCGTGGTGTGGGGGCCAGCGTGGTGAGGCAGTCCAGGCCTCGACAGCTGCTTGCTCCCCGTCTCGCCGCGCCTCAAGGAGACAGGCAAAAGAACGACTACGAGCTGCCGCCCAACCTCGCTGCGCCGTCTGCCCGGGATGAGGTGAGGGAGTGCATGGATCCACACATTGTGTGCGCACATCCAGTACTGAGACACGCGCAAGCATGCGCATTGGAGCATTTGCGCACACGCATATGCATACACAGAATGTGTGCGCAGGAACATGCGCAAGTGCACACTGTCGCGCGCGCGCACTTTCACACGCATACACATACACACGCATGCGCGTGCACACACACACACATGCACGCACATGCACACACTTGCACACACACGCACGCACGCACGCATGCACGCGCACACACACACACATGTGCGCGCGTGCATATGCGCGTGCACACACATACACAC
>QFBH01000566.1:16444-32757 GCA_004335885.1 Dunaliella sp. M2 | reverse complement strand
CTCCCCAGTCCCCACCACTCCCAACTGATGCAGCAGCACCCCCAACCACCACCCCTCCTCCTGCAAACGTGTCAGCTACAGCTGACTCCACACCTGCCACAGCCCCCCACACTGGTCCCGCACGCACGGGCCAGCCACCCAAGCCACCCCACACGCGCACTCCTGCCACTGCACCCCACGCCAGCAACAGGCCAAGCAGGCCTGGGGGCCAGAAGCCACGCAGACGCAACCTCCAGATCGACCGCTCCCACGTTTTAGCAAAGGCAGACCCTGCTGAGTGTGTGGGGAAGACATACGAGTCTGGGGGCCAGGCTGCTGCCCCAGAGCTGGGTGGCCCAATGCCACCTTCCAACACAGCTGCTGCCACAGAACACAACGAAGCAGCCCAGCAGCAGCAGCAGCAGCAGCAGCAGCAGTCACAGCAGCAAGAGGCAGCTGGCGCACTCGCAGGCGCAGAGGACAGTGCCCTGGCCTACGGCTTGAGTGCTGCCAGCAGTCTGGGGGACACGCATGCGGACGTGATGTTTGCGCTGCGCGCGCGTGCTGAGATGGGCCAGGCATCGATGGAGCTCCCGCCACCCACGCCCCTGGCTATGGCTGTGGAAGGGCAGCAGCAGCAGCGGCAAGGAGAGGAGGAGAGAAGGCAAGAAGAAAGAGTGCAGCAGCAGCAGCAGGAAGAGGAAGCAAATCAGAGAGCAGAGGAGGCAAGGCAGCAGGAGGAGGTGCAGCAGCGTGAGCGTGAAGAGCAGCAGTGGCAGCAGCAGCAGCAGGAAGAGGAGGAGGAAGATGCTGGGCACAGAGAAGAACACCTGCAGCAGGAAGAAGAAGAGGCCAGATATACAGAGCAGCAGCAGCAGCAGCAGCAGCAGGCAGGCAGCAGCGGCTCAGGCAGCGATGCAGAGAGCCTGGCGCTGCAGGCAGCACAGTGGGCGCGCAACCCGCAATACAAGGTGGGTATTCGGAGTGCATGTTGGTCTGCAGGTGCAGGTTGGTGCATGGCAGTGGTCCTTCATACCCTGCTCATTCCAGTGCTTGTGGAGAAACTAAGCATTCAAAGTGGGGTCTGGAAGGCCACCTGCACACATCTTGGACAGTTGCACCAGCTGTGAAGTCGACACAGACTGCTTTGAGTGATCGAGTTGGGCAGGATCCCTGCAGGTTGTGCTGTGAGCTTGCCACACACTCATAACATAAACCACACCCTGCTGCCTGTGCAGGCTGTCACCATTGAAATGCCAATGCCATCAGAGGAAGGGGAGGAACTCAATGGCTGCCCACAGGTGCGCAGTGCAGTCGTGTTTGAGAACGGAGCAGTGTTTGCTGCTGTGAGCTTGCGCCTGCTTGGCCGCCAGCAGTAGTGGTGGTGCCTTTTAACACACACTGGACAACTGGACACCTTGCTTTGCTTTCTTGGTCACAGCCACAGGACTCAGAATTGCCAGTGCAAGTAAGTAAGTAAGTTGCTGAGAGTGCTGATGCTATATACATTCATGCTTATGCACTCACAGGACATGGTGGTCATGGAGGAGGAGCCTGAGGAGGTGCGGCGTGAGCGCGTGCGCCAGCTGCTTGCACGCCAGCGCAAGTATGGCGGACATGCGCGCATCACACCTGGTGAGCGCATGCATGCTCCTGCATTAGTGCCACTTCTATCAAAACTTTTTCCTGATTCAATTGCACTTCCACATGCAATTGCACAGGATCACCTCACGTGCATGAGCTTGTGCACAGATGCTTCCAACTAAAATGCTTTTATGGTTCACGCTTTCATCAACAAACAGGTGCTGATGAGGGTGAGGAGGTGCAGGGTGCGCTGCGCCTGCCTGGCAGCAGCGGTGGCTACGGGGGTGGCAGCAATAACTACCAGGCTGCTGAGGCAGAGGAGGGAGAAATGATGGAAGGGGAGGAGAGGTGTGTTGGAACAGAACACGCTGATGTGCAATGCTGAGCCATGCTGTGATTTCAACACTGGTCAAGCTGCAGTGGTAAGCCATTCGGCTGATTCAGGTGTGCAGACCTGTGCAGTTGTGCTCAAATGGCCTTGAGCTTGCTGATCAAATGATACTAACCTCCTGGACTGTGCTTCTATCTATCTCTGACAGTGGTGAGGAGCGTGGCAGTAATGATGGGCGCGCGCGCGGCAACCAGGGCGGCTGTGGGCCTGCAGGGTACTGGCCTCCTGGGGGCCACGATGACGAGGATGATGATGACAATGATGGCATGCAGGTGGGTGGTGTGTTTCTGTTTGTGTGCATGTGTTGTGCAGTGCAGCCAGTGCCCTGCTTTACCGTCATATGATCGCTAACACTCAGGGCTGGGCTGCGCATGCTGCATCGAGTGTGCAGCAGCAAGTGTTGGTACAGCCATTGAGAGGATGTAGTCAGCTCTTTGCTGCGTCATCAAGATGTGCATGAGGTAGACTGCAGCAACTGACCTCTTCAATCCATCAGATATATGCCTTGCATGTACACTCTGCCTACCAGTAGGAGTCACAGTATTCAGCCTCTTTTGCTGCTCTTTGCAGGGCCCCGGTGGTGCAGCCCACCCTGGCTACCGTGGCAGCGCAGGCGGTGTGCGCGGCAGCGCAGCAGCCAAGTCTGCCACCCACCAGCAGCAGCACCACCAGCAGCGCCAGAGCCACGGCTCACACCGCCACCGCAGCCACAAGCAGCAAACACAGGGTGCTGCATGCAATGGTGGTGGTGGGGATGCTCAAGGCTCAATGGAGGCAGAATCTGCTGGGAAGCAGCACCAGCTGGGCGAGGGCAGCTGTGGCCTGGGAGTGCTGCCTGTCGATGGCAGCTGCACGCAGCAGGTGAGGGGTTGCTGCAAGGGAGTAATGATGCATTGCTGCTGCCAGTGCTGCTGCCGCCACCAGCAAGCCTTCCAACTCGTGCTCATATCCGAGCGTGTTTCCCACCAGCTTCCCAACTGCTTTGTCCTTGGTCAGGGTGGACATTCCCCACTGTGTGCTCTCACTTACCCATGACTCTGACATGCCTTCCAACAGCACAATGTTGTGCCACCACCCCACAGGAGGGCGACCTGTCCTGCTCCTCTGGCCCACCCCCTCCTGCCCCCTCCCCCCCCAAGCCCCCCAAACACCGTGCACAAGCCTGGCACACGCTTCAACAACCCACCCTCACTGCCCCATCCCCTTACCCAAAGCCACGCCCACCCCTGCACAAGGCTGCGCAGTGCTTCACGCTCCAAGAGCGCCAGCAGCTCCTGCAGCAGCAGCAGCAGCAGCAGTCACAGCAGCAGCATCGTTTTTTGGGCGGTGGCGGCGGCAAGCGTGCCATGCATGCCGCTGCCCCGCTGCCTGCTTTTCATTACCACCAACACCAGCCAGACCTGCCCCCTCACTTGCAGCAGCTGCGTGCCAAGATGCCACCACTGACCCCTGACCTGCCAGATGGCGACCTCAGCACCTCGCGTGTGCTCATGCGCATGGTGCTCAACGCGCCTGGCTATGCAAAGGGCCTATTGGAGGCACTTGCACCTGGCTTGAAGCGCTCACAACAGAGGGGAGGGAAGGGGTGGCCCTCACAGCAGCAGCAGCAGCAGCAGCAGCAGGAGGGGCAGGTGGTGGTAGCACCCAAGGGACCGCGCAGTCAGCGTGGGCCAGGCAACATGTATGGTGTTGCAGCAGCAGCAGCGCTGGGTGCTGCACTGGTGGCTGGGCGTGATGACTGGGCACCAACTGAGAGTGAAGTGGAGGAGAGCAGCAGCGTGGGTGTGGTGGGCGGCAGATGCAGCTGGCGCGCGGCACCGCTGCGTGCGGGCACGCACACAGATGGCGTGAAGACGCGCGGTGCGTCGGCAGCAGCAGCAGCAGCCGCACAGGCGGCACTGTGCAGTGCACCGCCGCCCATCAACGTGCGCACAGCGCAGCGGAGCACACGCACGAGCGCAGCGGCTGCTGCTGCAGCTGCGCAGAAGGAGAAGCAGGCGCAGCAGCAGGCGTGGGGTGGGAGCGACTATTTAGGCTACGGCGCCTCAGCAGACCACGGCCTGGGTGCTTATACAGGCAACGTGGTGCTGGGGATGCCTGACAGCGCAGGCCACCATGGCTCCCACTCCTCCAACACAGGCGTGCGCGTTGCGCTGCCCTCCCCTGAGAATTGGTGGGCAAGCGGGCCGCAAAACCACACACACCACTACCTCACCTGCAGCCCCTACAACGTACCACCTGCGCACCCACATGCTGTGGGTGGTCATGCTGGCAGTGCACTGCTGCCGCGCGTGATGAGCAGTGGCTTGGGTGGTGCTGGGCACGCATGCCAAGAGGGCAGTGGGGGCACGCATGGGGGGGCAGCGCTGGAGGTGCACCCTCAGCATGGGCTGGGGGCAGACGTGGATGCGGCAGCGGGTTATGCTGTGGGAGCGGGCAGGGGCAGGTGTGTGTCAGTGTCATTTGTGTCACTGCTCGTGTTTGCTTGTTTCCCTCCACGGTTTGGAAGCTGTTCTGTAAATTAGATTGTGGGGGCTGCAGCTGACACTCATCATTGAGTGCAACAACACACGCGGCTGCACACGCACGCACACACACTGCAGGTACCACCTATCCAGCCACCCCACACCAGAGCACCATGCGCTGTCCAGCTCTGTGGACATGCAGGCACACGTGGACCTGCCCACCTCCCCCCACACCATCACCACCAAGCACGCATGCGGCGCAACACACCACGCCCTCGCCCCCGGCACGACCGCTGCAGACCAGCTTGCATGTGCTGATGGTGCAGTGCTGTCCCCTGCAGCAGCAGACGCGCACAGGGAGGTGCACATGTGTGGCAAGGAGAATGCGGCTGTGCTGCAGCAGGACCTGCTGGACAGTGCCAACCTGTCCAACATCAGTGGCCTGTTGGGCAGCAGCTGGGGGGGTGGAGGGTGTGAGGGCCAGGAGCCAGGCATGCCTGCCTCGCGTGCTGCAGGTGAGAGCTGGGACGTGTGCAGGTGCAACTGATGGCAATGAGGAGGGTCATGATGGGTAGTCAAGAGCAGTCTAAGTGTTCAAGATTTGTTTCTTCCAACAACCAGCGCGCTATTCCTCTTACATGCTGGGGCTGCATCACGAGATGACTGCCTCAGTCACGCCAGTGCCTTCAGCAATGCCACAGGGAACCCCCCCGCCTGTGTCGAATTCACTGCACGCTCACGCATCCATCCATGCTGCCCCATCACGCCTGCGCTCAGGTCACCCTGCGTTCAATGGCCTGGCATCCCCTCAAGGAGTCACAAAGCGCCACGGCCTGCAGCATGCCAACAGCCTGGCCCACTCACAGAAGGTTTTGGCAGCCATGGCAGCAGCAGCAGGTGGGTATAGCAGCGGCTCTGATGAGCAAACTGCACCTCCTGTCAAGCCTGTGGGCGCAAGCTGCTGCCATTCAAGGGTCCTATGAACTTCAGTTTGTTAAGACTCTGCTTGGTTGTGCATTGCCTTGACAAAAGATGGCAGCAGGCTCGCCTGCTGCTGCCACACACTTGGGTGCACGTTAGTGCACATGTATGTGCACCCTCCTTCTATGTCTAGTGCACAGTGCCCCCCTTGCACACAAACATTCCTGCACACGTACGCACACACAAACCCACCCATCCTGCACGCGCACACACACGCAGACCGTGCGGGCGGTGCCATGGACGACGGAGGCGTGGGTCAGGCGGCAGCAGAGGCCGTGGCCGCCACTGTGGCCGACCACCTGCAACACCCCTCTGAGCTTGCGCACGCGCACCGGCAGCCCCTCATGCCGCGCTCTGTTGCAGGGTGCCCCCCCTACGAGCTGCGAGGCGTGGGGTCCCACATGGCAAACACCACCAGTGCCCTGTTAGGGGGCAAGGGCAGTAGGGGCGGGCGCAGTGGTAGGAGTGGGGGAAGAGGGGGTGGGCGAGGGAGGGGGGGTGGGCGTAGGTATGGGTGGCCGCAGGGGCGGACAAAGCAGGAGCGGCGCGCATATCCACTCAAGATGTGGCACCAGGAGCGGAGGCTGCGCAAGCTGCAAGAGCATGTGGGTGTTGGGGTGGCTTATGCGTGTGGGTGCTGTGCAGAGAGCTCTGTGCTTCCATCAGGTATGCTCTCAAGGGAATGGAACTGAGGTTCCATCAGTCTGCTTCTGCGCGCGATCCTGCGCGCATGCACTCCCAACACTTAATCTCGCGTTCTCACCCCTCTGAAGGTCAACAACCATTCACAGAACACATGCATGAAAGGAGAGACACGCAAGCATCTCACCCTTGTGCTTACCTCTACCTCTTCCACGTGTTCACAGCTCGCTGCCCAGGCCGCCCCCAATGGTACACACATCACACACGGGCTGGCCCCCATCACCAACGCACCCTCCACCCACCACAAAAGCGGCAGCCAGCGCAGCAACCGCAACGATAAAGATGATGAGCGCACAGAGACGGACTCGGAGCACTACAGCGAAGGCGCGCGGGAGGCGATGCGCGTGCGCACGCAGGAGCACATCATCTCTCTGCAGCTGCGACAGCTGCAGACAGCTGCCAGCAGGCAGGCAGTGGCACCACCCCCCAGTGTGCGTGGTGGAAGGGGGGGTGGGCGTTGGAGCGGGCGTGGTGGGAGTGTGCGTGGAAGGAGGGGTGGGGGAAGGGGCAGGGGGAGATGGGGTTGGCGTGCTGCGTCTGCGCAAGCTGCTGAGTTGGATGGTGATGTGGGCAGCCCTCTGGAGGCATCCACGCTTACTGAGTCTGAGGAGGACTCGGAGGGTGTGCCTGAGAGCGTGAGTGGCGAGAGCGAGGCAGCGTTGCCTGATGAAGCGACAGAGGAAGAGGGGGAAGAAAGGGAGGGGGAGGGCAGACTGAGTGGAGGCGAGGAGGGCAGCGGTGGGGGTGTTGTTGGCGAGCATGGGGATGTGTGGGGTGGGGGTGTGCGCAAGGCTGGTGGTGGTGGTGGCAAGATCAGGCCGGGCAGTCCCGTGGCGCCTGGTGTGCATGGCAAGTCAGCAGCAGCAGCAGTCACAGCCCCACAGCAGCAGCAGGGTGCTGGTGGCATCGGGTGCTGGGTGCCCCTCAACCCCTCCGACTGGCAGCTACCGCAGCACTCGCGCAAGATGCGGCCGCGCAGCCTGTACTGCATGGGGGGCGCGCACCATGGCTGGCTGCAGCGGCCAGACGGGCGCATGGAGCTGCCGCGATCGGGACCCTTAGCAGAGCCTGCCAACTTGGCAGCTTACCTCAGCCAACAACTGCTGCAGCAGCAGCCCCCCCGCCCACCACTAACACCACCAGTACACCAGCAGCAGCAGCAGCGGGAGCAGGAGGGGGTGGACGCTCCCACCACTCCTGGCCTGCATGGCAGCTTGGGCAGCAGTCTGGGGCTGAGCGCACTCCCCGCCCCCTCCACCCTCCTGTGCTCTTCCTCTGTGCTTCTGCTGGGTGGCAGCAACGGCAGCGACGCCAACAACGCTCACGCAAATCAGCGCAGCAACGGAGGCATGATCTTTGTACCCTCCCACACCACCTCCCACAACGCAGACCCCAGCAGTGGGCTGGCACACCGCAGGGTGCGCCCGTTGCCACGTGCACCACCCAGTGTGCATGGAGACGCACTCCATGGGGCAGCAGCAGGTGCAGGTGCAGGTGCAGGGCAGCAGGGCAGCACGCGAGGCTCCCTGGCTGCTCTGCAGCAGCGCAGGCTGGGGGCGAGTAATGGTGGTGCTGGGGCGGGCCTTTTCGGCGGCAGCAGCGGTGGCGCATGTGGCCTGAATGGCGGGCTGTCAAATGGGGGTGCAAGTGGGATGATGGGGAGTGGGCAAATGCGTGGGTTGGGCCTGCGGGGTGCACGTGGAGGTGACGTGCCCCTGCCTCTCAGCCTGTCAGCACTGCCTGATGAGCAGGAGCACTTGATGCCGGGCATGCGGGTGAGTGTTGGCGGAGAAAGTGGGCTTTTTGGGTGCAGGCCTTTGGGCCTTGCATTTGATGAGGGGGATGGAATGGAGTGAGTCAGATATGAAGGAGTGCTACTCTCTAATTCCTCTACTCCTCATCCTTGACACGTGCACACACAAAACTTGCAACCGCGCATGTATGCACACAGGGCTTCGCCATCAGCCCGCCTACCTCTTGGAACTCCTGGCTGCGAGGCACAGAGGGGGCTGACAGTGGGGCTGGGCTGCTGCAGGTGAGGGGGTGGGCTCTTTCTTCTGCCTTCACCAAAAAGTGACACATGCCTTGTGTTTTCCGTCATTTGCTGTGTGCTTGGAGGTCTGTAAGTTGGAGGAACTGGATGCAGCAAGTGCCTCCTCCCTCCTTTTGTCTTTTCCATTCACCACGCGGTGCACCTGCAAACCAAGCCTCTCCACCTCTGTGCCACAACGACAACCACGCACGCAGGCTGACAACCTGGCACTGCACAGCGAGGACGCAGCAGACGGGCTGCTGGACACTGCTTGCCTCCTGTCCTCCTGGCGCAGCCCACGCTGCCTAGGCACCCACCTCCCCTCCTCACTAGACCCCCTGGCAGCCGCCATAATGAGCTGCCACTGCTCGCACCACCACCACCGCCCAGCACAGCACATGGCACTGCATGGCAGTATTGGCCACGACACCACCAACACGCCCCGCTCCTCCTGCAGGCAGGGTGCACAAAACCCCTGTGCCGCACCCACCCACAGCGGCACCACCACCTCTGCCCTGCCCACCCTCCAAACCCACACCTCCCACACTTCCCACCCCCTCCTTGACCACCCTCACCCCCAGCACACGTGCGGCCTCACCCCCCATGCTTCTCCCCTTACCTCTGCTGCCGACCAGCTGCCCCCCTTGGCAACTCGCGCACCCCTCACAAGCACCCACAGCGCTCACCCCCCCCACTCTTCTTCCAGCCCACTGCTGCTGTCCACCATCGCCACCTCCAAGCACCAACACCCCCACCACATCCACCACCACCACCAGCAGACCCACCAGCAGTCGCAACTGGAGAGGAGCGTGCATGAGCATGCTGCACAGCCTGTGTGCACAGAGCGTCTGAGCTTAGGCTCCGCCACACAGAGTGCTGCTGTAGCAGCATGCGCGCCCCCCTCACCCTTCCAACCCTTTGGCACCACCACCCATGCACAGCAGCACCCCCACACCCACACACTCTCACTCACTGGCCACCACCACCACCACAGCGCTGCACACCCAACACACCAGCAACACCAGCAGCAGCAGCAGCAGTGTGCACACACCGAGCCACCCCCCACCAGCAGCACCCTCATGATGCCCCCCTCCACTGCTGCCCTGCCCAGCAGCCTTCAGTGGGGCAGCCTGGGCAGCCCCAATCCTTCTCCACTAGGGTTGTGGGGTGGTGGCAACACCCCACACACTACCACCAGCGGGGGTCTCATGGGCTTGAGTGCTGGGGGCGGTGCATGTGCAGGTGCAGTGAACAATGGTGGGGTGGGTGTGGAATGCGCAGGCAGCAGGCTGACACAGGGTGGCACTGGGTTGGCCAACGCCCCCCCAGAGGCGTCTGCAGTGCTGCCAGGGGGGGTGGGTGGAGTGCTGAGGGGCGGTGGGGTGCACGGAGGCAGAGGTGCGCCCTCGAACAGCATGGACAACATCGGCGCGATGCTCATGGTGAGTGCGCGCATGTGCGCGTGTACATTTTGTTGGTGCACTGAGGCAGTGTGTGGAGCTGCGTGTTTGTGTGCAGTGGTTTGCAGCTGTGGAGGTCTTGCTGAGCGTTGGTTGTGAAAGCCGTGCATCTCTCTGCATGCAGTGTGCTGAAGCACCTTCTTGTCAAGGCAAACAGCCTGCATATGCACATGCTCATGGAACGCCCACTTACTAAACACATACAACACTTGTGCTCAGGACCTGCACGATGATGGCGACAGCTCAGAGGCCTGGCCAGGGGGCATGCCTCTCGCACCCCTCCTGCACTCCCACCACTCGCAACAACACCCCCCCACACACCACCACCAGCAACAGCAGCAGCACCACAGCTCCCAGCACCCTCCAGACACCCAGCAGCAGCAGCAGCCACACCCCTCATGCCCCGCCTCTGCACTGCCCCACCACCACACCACACCCCTAACTGGCCACCCTGCTACCACCACCAACAACACCACCACCAACTCGCGGCCCCTCAGCAGTGTGGACCACTTCTTGGCAGATGCATCCCCCAGCCATACCCGCTCACACCCACAGCAGCAGCAGCAGCAGCAGCAGCAGCAGCAGCAGCAGCACCAGCACCAGCAGCAGGAGCATGCACATTCAATTGCTGTTCCTGCACCAGACCACGGATGTGCAGCCAGTTCCCTGCTCTCACAGCACGAGCAGCACTCACAGCCTGCACACCAGCAGCTTGAGCAGCAGCACCAAGGCGCTGGTGAAGCTGCACCTGCCCAGCCCCCTGCCTCTCAGCCCACCCAACCACAACCTTCAGATTTTACAGCAGCTGCCCCTGCCCCTGCGCCTGCAACAGCATCAGAGCCAGCACCACCGACATCATCTCCCGCAGATGCAGCAGCAGCAGAGGAAATCCAAACACCACTTGCTGCTCCTTGTGAGCCTGCAGGACTGCCAGCCCCTATTGACAATTGTGGCACCACTGGTGCAAACGACACCAGCACCACCCCACCCACCACAGCAGCCCCACCACCCCTCTGCCTCACTCCCGCTCTCGCAGAGGAGCACGCGCCCCCCCCACGCACGACACACTCCCCTGCGCCACTCCCAGCATCACCAAACGCAGCACAGCGGGGGCCTCACACAGGGGAAGCACTGACACCAGGGGCAGCAGAAGAAGAGCAGCAGCAGGGGGAGTGCACAGTGCCACCCAGCAGCACGCAGCACATGGACCCACCACACCAGCAGCAGCCTGCTGGTGCAGTGGGCCCTGCATCCCCCACCCCTGCCTCATTGGACGAAGAGGAAGTTGCAGGCCTGCAGCACGCAATGCGCACCTGCACAGTCACCAACAACCCAGCACACACGTGTGCTGTAGACACCCCAGCCAGTACTGTGCAGGCACTGCTGCCCCTGCCCTCCCTGACCCCAGCGCCTCTGCCACCTGCTGCTGCTGCTGCTGCTGGCACTGCATGCGCTGCTGCATTCAGCGTGCACACAGCCGCAAAGGAGCCATACCCGCTTGCGCAGACCCCCAGCCCCTCTGTGCTGCAGCCGCCCACGCCTGCCATGGACGCAGCCAGTGTGGATGGGCTGGGCACGCGCCATGCGCGCTACGACAGCAACTGCAGCAGCGACTTCACACAGGTGCGTTGCTCAGAGTGTTGGCTGCATGGGTGGATGAGTAGGGCGTTGAGTCTTTGGGGCAGAACATTGAATGAATAAATTCATTCAGTGGGCCTGGCTGGTTGGGCTGTGCACCCGTCCTTGAATGCACAGGAAGAGGTGAACCATTTGGGGTGGGCTTCATCCGTTGAATCATTAGATTGCGCGCAATTTGCGTTTCCCTGGGACACATGCTTGCTTTTGTCTGCTCTCACCTTTGCAGGGCCACATGGGTGCCCTCGTGCTTGCAAACCACGCGCATGGTGCCAGCATCAACAGCAAGGCAGCAGGCCCAGACAGGGCTCTTGCGGTTGGATTGGAGCGGGAGCCCTCACCCACCGGCTTGCTTGGGCAGCCGCAGGAGGCTCATTGAGTGGGGATCAACAGCTTGATGTTGGCGATTTGATTTGGCTTGCGATGCGGAGGCAGGTAGCCAGAAGCGCTCAGCTAGGCAGAATGGCACTTGGTTTTGTCTTGGTGTGAGCGTACGTGCAAACATGCGTTCACTTGGTCCAGCAAGCTATCGGCAAGCTCACGAGCGTAATGTGTTGCTTCACGCGCGCATGATGTGTGTACATGTTTTTTGTGAACATGTGCGCTGTTTTGTTTGTGTGTACATTCTGTGCTAAGGTGTGTGAGGTTCTTGCGTACAAGCGTGCATGCACGCGTATAGGTTGCGTCTCTATGCTGGGACTGCGGTACAAATGATGGAAATAATGGCCTTGATGCGTGAGTGCAAGTGTTGGCGTGCGTATGAAGTGTGGCTATGAAAGCAGATCGTACGTGTTTTGCTGTGATTGGTTGGCCCCCTTTGTGAGGGGTAAGGCAAGAGGGCTGGCTGATGGTTGGACAGGGCAAGGACGTGGTTTCTGACTGACGCGCGGTCCAGGCGTACACTTTTGTGTTTTGACCACGTTGTTCCATTTGCCCTGTGCCTGTTGGTAACGTCCTTTTGTTGTTCATACAATGTTTCGAGGGCCTCAAAAGTTTGTGTTCTTGCAACCACTCTTTCATCTTCATTGCGCCACTCAGGCAGACCATTTGATCGACAGCTGAGCACAACCTGGCTGGTTCCTTGCCTGCTTTGTTCTCTGTGTAGCAATAAATGACCTTCCAAAAAGCTCAAGCCAGCCTCTGTCAGGATAGCAAAATAAAGAGATCAAACCCTCAAACTCAAAGCATAAATAAGCGGCAAACACGTCAGAAGAGGAGAGTGGAGAGTGTCTGGCAACTAAACTAAACATGCATAACACTCTCAATAAGGCCCATTCAGAGCATAACCTATAACAGACATGTCACACAGTGATTGTCATAAGGAAGAAAGAAATGTGCAAAATGGCAAACAGGAGGGCATAAAATGGGATTGATGGCATAAATAGGGCACACACAAGCATGGCCTGCATTTTGGGCATGGTTAAGGGTCTCACAATTGCATTTCCTCTGGGCGAGGGGGAGAATCAAACCTCATTGCACAAACGCTCGCTGACTCACATGTGCACGCTCACTATGAAACAGAGTCTAGAACATCGCACTCAAACTTCTACTCACTCTGGACTCTGGCTTCATGAATCCAATGCTTGCAAACATGTTCCCTTCAAGGGCATGGTACTTAAGCCCTAAATCCTATCCCATCACATGTCTCCCTGCCCTGCATCGCTCCCAAGGCTTGCAAGGGCCCTCTTACACCACTGGATCAACGAGAACCACAAAACAGTAAAAAGAAGCTAGTAACCTTATGCTATGATTTGCTGTCCTTGCCTTCCTTGATGGTCCAAGGTTCCAGCGCTCTGACAGCCGCGTGCACCGCCCACCAGCACACCATTGAGGAAGGCACCTGTGTGAGGCAAGGAGGCAAGACATACAGTGAATGAACACTTCCGTGCGAGACGCATGGGGTCCTAGCTCCATGATACACATGCAGCGTCAGCCCTCCTAGCGAACTTGTTTCTTGTCCTAAACAAGGAGAAGGGCTCAACTCTCGCTGTGATCAACAACTAGTCTCGGTGCCACAAGACATGCAGCCTAGGTTTACCGGAGATGCATTACTGCCATGAAGAATCAACACTTCAACCCACAGCCGCGCTGCTACCTGCTGCAGGAGGCGTGGTGCCACCCCGTAGTACAAGCAGCCTGGGCCTTTGCGGGCCACCATGTCCTTGCCCGTTTGGATGAACAGTTTGCCAGTGTTC
This sequence comes from Dunaliella sp. M2, assembly GCA_004335885.1. Lineage (NCBI taxonomy): Eukaryota > Viridiplantae > Chlorophyta > Chlorophyceae > Chlamydomonadales > Dunaliellaceae > Dunaliella > Dunaliella sp. M2. The sequence goes on along the minus strand of QFBH01000566.1, from coordinate 19,333 downwards.
ACGAGTCCTTGGCCACTGGAGAGCGTCCCTGTCTGGGTCTGCAAAGCACAGATGGGATAGGGCTGCCCTGGTCAGCATGTGGTGCGAAGAGCAGCGTGGCCCTTTAACGCCAAGCTGCGCCCTGAATGAACACTATGAAAAGAAGCGCTGATGAAGGGCAGGAGGGCTTAAGTGCTCTTTTGCGGCCCGTCCTTCAGGGCAGGGCGCCCATTACTCAACCCACCCACACTCCCACAACCCACATACCTGCATGTATGTCTTGACACAGTCAAAGGGCATGGACACGAGCACAGCCGCGACTCCTGAAGCAGCACCAGACGCCAAGTCCCAGGCCTGATAGGGCAGCAGTGTGAGCACACGGAGTAAATTGATGAGCCACCAGCAGCACTATCAATAGCCAAACTAACAATCCACGGGAGCACAGAAGGATAGATTAATGTTGGAAGGAGCGCCTGCTGCTTGAGTGCGTGCATGATTAATTCACTCTATGCCTCCCAAGCGCTCACCTCCACAGGGATGCTTCGTATCCATCGGTGGTGGGGTTTGCCGCTCAATGACATGGCATCTATGTGCATGTCCTGAGAAGTGATGCGCGGTATCGCAGCACGTTTCCGAGACCTTCAACAGAGCTGCTGCCAAACTAGATAGATATTACGTATGCCACATGGCATGCTAGGACCCACATATGCATATAGACCTCACGCCCATCAAGCCATGACCAGACACACGCACACCACACAGAGCACCCACCCACCTTCATGCAGCCCATGACCAGCATCTCGCTGATGTCGTGGGGCAGTGCCTCCATGCAGTGCGGCAGGAAGCCCCAGTACAGGCCGGCCGGACCCTTCCGCTTAACTGTGATCAGCATCTCCCGCATGAAGTTGCCCTGTGTGTACATATATGCGCACATGCGGATGTTTTAGCGTGCATGAGTGTCTTAATGTGAGCGTACGTATTTGATTGGCACTTAGGGAAAGGCTGGTGTGAGGTGGACAAGGGGAACCTAGCCAAGACGCTCTCCTCCCAAAGTTCCACTGCACTGTGGCAGCCCTCTGGTGGGCTTGGCACCCAGCTGCTTGCGCTTCCTCAGTTTGAACCACTACCACATACCAGCAGCCAAGGTACATGGAGGCTCACCCACCTGCACAGTGCCCACTTGCTGGTTGTGCCTGAACAGCTCTACAGGGCTCTCCACAAGAGCAGTCGCCACTGATGCCAGAACGGAGGCCATCATGTTGATTGACAGCTTGTCGCCTGACTTGGCACTGGGCACCTCGTCCAGCAGGAGGTGGTGGTGCTCATGCGGCTGCTCTGACGGGTCCTGCTGCTGCTGCTGCTGCTGCCTACTGCGCTTGCCCCTCCTGTCCTCGCTCTCAGCTCCACTGCTGCTTGCCCCTGCATGCGAGCCCTGCCTGTTCTCCAACTGCTGCTGTTGTTGCTGGGAGTCACTGTTGAGCGCACCAGGTCCCCTGCCACCCACACCCTCCCTGTTACTGCTGCTGTCGTTCGGAGTCAAGGCAAACAAGGACCGCTTGGATGCTTCATAGCTGGAAAAGTGGACAGCGCCTACCAGTATTGAGCACAGTGTTGCCCCACCCACGCCTGCGTACAAGGAGGCAACGAGGTTGCCTGGCCGGGAGGCGCTGCGAGCGACAAGATCCCGCACCACATCTATGGATGTCATGCCAAGAGACTGGCAGCGCACCTGCGTGGTCGCGTGCAAGGGAGCGTGCATGTGTTTACGTGTGGGTTTGGCTGCGCGTGGAGGAGTGCTGATGTATATGTGTTTGAAGGAGTGGGTTTGGATGCGTATGAAGAGTGCAAACATGCGGGCGAGAGCGCTTGTGACTGTCTGGATGTGGCCATGAAATCAGGTGTGGGCCCTTAGTGCATGCTAGAATGCTGAAATTGAAATCATCATTGTATTGAGGAGCAAGTTCAGAGCTTCATGATGATTCTCTCCTCCAGCAAGAAACCGTTGAATATCATGAGTGCAGAGATCAAGAGTGTGTAGTCAAAAAGCAGGCAATCTGGGTTAGTGCTAAAGCATACCTAGGTAGTATCTGTGCAAAGGCACACTCAGTTCTCTGAATGGCAATATTGGTGAAAATGGAAGTGGAGGGACAGGAGTAGAGCAGGGAATCTGACTAACTCAGCGCTTCGAAGTGCAGCCATCAATTGGGATAACGACGACAAACTGTGAGGTCTGCCACCTAAACCATCTGCATTGGCACACATGTAGCTATAGCCACAGGCTTCTCACCTTGATGGTGTCTAGAGGATAGAGGAAGACGACCTGGACCACCTCTCCAATCGCCCCTGCTACTGCCTCCACAAGCGAGGGTGGCAGGCAGGCGCTGCAGGTGTAAACATTAAGTTTCACAGGCTTATGGGCAGGGACAGCATGTGATTTGCATTTCAGCTTGCTCAGGCTGACACACACACACACACACACACACACACACACACACACACACACACACACACACAATGTGTGCGCGCATGCGTGACTGACCTGATGGTGGGCAATGTGAGTGCATTGGGCTGTTGGTGCTGCAGCCGGCTTGGCGCTGTGCTTGCTGCTGCTTTGCTGCGGTGGAAAACTCCTGCTGTGACCGCCACTCCACCAGCGAAAACGGCTAGACGCGTGCGAGCATTCCAAGGGCTTGGTCTTGATGGCTTAGGGCCAAAACCCAGTCCTCTGTGCATGGGAGTGTGCCCCTGGAGGACAGCTTCATCCACGCCTGAAGAAGGCCTTGCAGCTCAATTTGGCACCAATGCTTTCAAGTTCTTCTTTAGGTGAATCAAAATACTTGCTTTATTTCTTTGGCAAGGCCATTGAGAATGCAGGTGCGTTTCAAAGCGAGAGCACACACACACACACAC
>QFBH01000560.1:7853-17899 GCA_004335885.1 Dunaliella sp. M2 | reverse complement strand
CACGCACGCACAGACACACACGCACACACACACGCATACGATTACGCACAGCTCAGCACATAGGCAGCTACACACACCCTTATCAGTGCTTAAGAATGTGGTGATAATGATAAGGTTGACAAGCTTTCCACGTCCCTCCACAGGCCTGCACACAAGCCTCTAAGGAAAAAGTGCAAGTCAGACAGGCTCCTCATAGTGACGTGGCGATAGATGGTCCATACTTTAACCAAGGCTCGCTGTTTGTCCTGCAGGCATTCACACACAGGTTAGGAGTCCTCCTAAGTAAAAGCAAAAAGATTGCCGAATCATTTCTTGGGGGCATCGCGTGCAAAGTATTCTAATCCACAAATCAGGGGTGCGTTCTTGATTAGAATTCATGGGCTTGTATGCGTGTGTGCAACGCACACGCACACGCAAAGAAGACAGAGGGAGCACATGAAAAATGTGTGTGTGTGTGTGTGTGTGTGTGTGTGTGTGTGTGTGTGTGTGTGTGTGTGTGTGACCAGTACAGTTGCGCAAAGGAGAGTGAAATTTGATTTGATGCACAATGTTGCATTTAGGTTCTCATACAATCAAGCCCCAACTCAATCTCAACTCATGACAGCGGACTGAACGCAGCTCCCTCAAGACTTACGAGAAATGGAGGAAGTCCACTGAGATGACTCCCGCTATCACTGCCATGCGCTCCAACAAGTCCAGAGGCCTTGCAGCAGGCTGCAGGTTAGAGAGAAAGCAAACCATGCTCCTCTGTACTCTTCCACAAGGCACTCACAGAAGTGCCAAGAGCGGGAATGATGGTCTCTGTGCAGTGCAGCTGCTTGCAAGGCCCACTCACCGCGACCTTGCCGGGTGGCCCTTTAGGGGGGGAAGGCTGAGTAGAGGGGCTAGGCTGGCTGGCAGCATCCTTTGTGGGTTGTGGGATGTTCCCAAAATGGACAACTGCAAAGTGGAAGGTGGGAGGCAGGGGCTCGCCACAAAAAGGTATGGATCACAGACGGCACTCTGATAGCCAGCACAACTCCATGACAGGAGAGCAGGAAAAGCAGGCAAGGAGGGGGGCTCACCATATTTCCCTGCATCAGTGAAGATCTCTTTTGCAACACCCTGCAGGCAGTGAGCAGGAGGACGCTCCATATGTGTGTGCGAGCTAGAGTCATAATGTGTGGCAGTAGCATGTGCAGCACTGATACAACAGAGAAAAGGGGCTTGAACAGTGCTGCTAGGACGAAAGCAAGTAAGGCAGACCCTGCTCACCAGCCATTTCCTGTCCACTAACGCAAGCAGCCCCCCATGAGCATCCGTAAGAGTGAAAGTGTCCTTGAACTTGCTGTCGCTGAGGGTTCCCAGGTACCGCCCTAGTACATAAATGTCATGCTTGCGCCTGCACCACCATCAGATGTACAGGAGTAAAAGGAACATGGCGACATAACTGACAGACAGCCTGAAGGCTGGCGCGTGCCTGCTTAGAAAAAGCAGGAACAACGAGCACAGTGCTGCTTTGCTGTCGGTCCCCTCAACCCAACTTCAAGACATGCAGGCCTGCACTTCACTGAATAACCCCCCCCCCCAAAGTGCCACTGGCTGTGCAACAAGTCGCTGCCATTCTTCCTGGGCACTGACTGTACAATGACCGACAACCTATTTTAGAGCAAAATCCATGTGCGCAGCAGACGCACCACTTCCTCAGATTGAAGTTGAATTCCTGTCTCACAGTTCCAAGAACCTGTCCAGCACCATCTTCCACATACATATCGCTATTTAAGAAATATGCTGGCCTCCGCACTCTGAAAAACACCTGCTCGCCTGCAGGTACAATGAGGGAAGTCACCATAAACTGCATACAATCCGCACCACGGCAAGGCTCGTCCTCGTGCAGCTGCTTCTGATACTGCACAGCAGTACTACTGCTGTTCATAGAAGGGAGGAAAAGGGGCTACGCACTCAGAAATGCTACACTTAGTGCAATTGAAGAGAAACACCTGGTCTCACCATCTGCTGATACCATACTGGAACAGAAGCCTCGATGGTTACCGAGAAGGTGACGGTTTAGCTCATCCTTGAAGCCTTGGCGGTGCTGCACAAAGGGGCATGTGCAGCTTTATCAGTCATGACATGTTTTGAACTCTTTCTGATCACATAGTACTGGCACAATACACAGAGAAGGACACACTGATTTGTCACATTGTGAGCTTGTGTGTGCGCTTGTCTGTAGCTTGCAAAGCAATGAAGCAAGCTGGAGGCTTGAGACGTGAGCAATTCACCAATTAGGGGTTGGTTTGTCAAGAGACAGTGCCAGTACCTCTATGATGCGTGCCACGTACGCTCCCTGTGCGTCGTAGACTTTATATTTATTGGCGTGTTCGAGCATGCCCAGTGTGACTATAGTTCCCCTGAAGGGTTGCAGAGCAAGTGCAGAGGCATGTGGGGAGCGCACGCAATGGGAAAAATTAATAAAGCCTTGTGCAGTTGGCTCCAAACTTCCGTCACGCACGCACGCACGCACACACGCACGCACGCAATTCTACTTCAAAAATGCGTGCAATCTTACTTGTCCTCACCACTCAATTGGTCTCGTGATGATGAGGGTATCGTTTGATAGCACCTGCTGTGCCAAGCGGGGCATAGCAATCACTGGGGCTGCGCCATGAGGGGGGGGAGGAGGCATGGCAGGTGGATGAAAAAGAGGCATGGCAGCTGGGTGTCCTGGAGGTGGCGGTGGTGGTGGTCCGTATGGTCCATAGGATGGGACAGGAGCAGCGGGGGGACCTGGAATGGCACGGATGCAGACTCAGGCAGGTTGGAAATGAGCTGCCTCACAGTGAGCGAGGGACACGGCTGCCGGCAAGCTCCCTCACATAGAAGCGGCAGTGCCCAGCCTCTCCCCTCTGTGGAGGAAGAAGATCAACAAAGCACTAAAGCTTAGTTAGCCATAAAACTGGCTTTTGCCTTCCAGGGATTCCAGCCAAAGAGTCAAGGGCATGCATCGGTGTCTGTATTGACTTGAGGTGCATCCATGTTGGCTGGAGTGCAAGGAAGAGCCCGCACATACTTGTCTGCACATGCCTAAGTGAGATGACCGGCTACCACTTCTCGAAAGTTGCGCTCTTGGGAAGGAAGCCAATGACAGGCCAAATTCATTGCTCTTAAAATCATGCGCTCTCACCAGCTGGAGGTGGAGGGTAGAAAGGGGGATAGACAGGCCCAAAGGGTGCCGGGGGGTAGCTCGAGGGAGGTGGTGGTGCCGCACCAGGGAAGGGCTGTGCTCCAGGTGGGCAGCCGTAGGGCGGGAGCGGCACAGAGTGTGCCCTGAGGGGTGGTGCAGTGGGCTGCGAGGACTTAGGTGGTGGAAGGCCAGCTGGTGGACCCCCTTGCTCAGCTAATTGTGCCCGCCGCTCTGCGCGAGAACCAGATAAGGGGGTTGTTTAAGACGCACGTTGTGCGAGTGTGTCTCTTCCACTGCTATCACTCAAAGGCAAGGCAGAATGATAAGAAATACCCTGGAAAATGCAATGATGGAAAATACGAGAGAGAATGTGGGACTTGGGCTTCCCAAAATTTCTTGAGTGCAGGGTGTCCCGCGGGTGAGTGACGCACTGCAGGGGAATTTTCAGAGCTACCCCTAGAAGATGCAAGGAAAGTGCGAGAGATTGGGTGAGCGTGGAGCATTTGAAAACCCAGCTCTAAAAGCGGCTGATGCAGGGGGTGCTTGCGTATCTGCAGCATCGAGTTGCCCTCACACACAGGACAATCATCAATTCATTCATCTGTCCTGCAGCAGGATTCTTAACGCAAGAAAGCATAACCAAGCGATTGCCATCAAGAACGAGGTACTGAATGAAGGACAAGCGCCTGCTCACCCTGTTTCTTCTCGTTGGACAATGAGAAGAACAAGTCCAAGGCCCGCGTACGCGCCAAACCCCACCCATCCTCACACTCCACCACACCACACCTCACTCCCATCAGCAGTGCCTGCTACGTACCCGGGGGAGTGAGCATGCTCTGGAACTGCACGGACGACGCGTTCACATTGAACTGCTGCTGCTAAGAAAAGGAGCTGTTGCCCCCGCCATCGGACTGCGCTGCCCCGAAGGGCGTGGCGTTGCGGTCCATGATGGTGAGATGGGCCTAAATTACAAATTCGCGAGGAGGTGTGGTGCACGTCAGCAACTGTTTTGGACAGAGACCGTTAGAATAATAATAATGGATGAGTACATTGAGGAAGTGAGGCCGCTAGGTGTGCAGTTCTTGAACCTGCTCACGGAGGTGATCGGGCGCAGGGAAGCCCATGCCGAAGACGGCACTGCAGATCAGCTGAAGGGTGTGCAACTGGAGGGTCTGGCCCTGGCCCTGAGACAGCTGCGTGTGGATGTGACTGCGCCTTCCCAGGATGGTGTGTTCTGATGCACCTCACCCGCTAAAGTGCTGCACTGCCCACTGCTCTCTGTGAGCAACAAGATGCGTGCCCATGATGCACAGCACACCCACGCTGTTCTTTACTGTGCATCATGCAGAATGCGAGCTGCTGCTTGAGCCGCTGGTGGCAGCGTTGCATGACAAGGACTCAGGCTGCCAATCCCACTACAGCCACCTCATGCGCTGGTTGATGAGCCTCCTCTGGCACAACCCCGTGAGTACTGGTCATGCCCAGAAAGCCAGGAAGCTTGTCCCTGCTCACTCGTGTGTTCAGGAACACACACTGACGCTCTCATTGTGCTCTCATGTGTACCTCAGGAGCGCCAGCGCTGCCTGCGAGTGCTGTCCATGAAGAAGGAGGACCTGCAGGCGCTTGAGGTCCTTACCAACATCTATGAGGAGGTGGGCAACGAGAAGAGGCCCACGCTGTACCGCGGCGACAAGCGCGCAGAGGCCCCCCAGGTGGGTTTCGCTCAGAGCTGTGCTCTTTTGAGCTGTTCTGCTCTCCTGGCAGCAAGCTACAGTCTTGTTCAATGGACAAGGGCGAATGGCTGTGGGGGTCTGCGCGCACGCATGTGGAGCAGTGAATGGTCCACTTTCTGACTTTCACGCACCTCTCTCTCTCTGTGTGTGCGCAGGACTTCATTTACTACCTGCACCTGCGCTACCACAAGGGCCTGCTGGCCGACACACTCGCTTCCCTTGTGGAGCTGGCCAACATCCTGAAGTGCGCTGCTGTGCGCTTGGTGGAGCTGAGCAGGGCACAGGCAACAGCAGACAACATCCTGCAGCACCAGCAACATCCAGCAGCACCAGCAAAAGCAGCAGCAGCAGACACAGCTGCAGTTCTCCTCAGGCAGACCACCCTTCACCTTTTGGGGGGCTTCGTGCAGGTGCTCCAGGCCAAGGACTTGGCGTATAAGTCCAGCAGCAGCGACTTCAACCCTGCACACAACATCACCTTTCAGGCCGAAGTGGGTATCCCCAAGACCCCCACGGACGACAGCGCGAGCGTGTTTGCTGCGTGCGGTGCGAAGGACACCCCTTGCCTGTCTGTGGCACTCTCAGGCGTTCACCACGGCGTGCAAGACACCAAGCCAGGCACCACGTCTGAGGCCATCGGCAACAGGGGGATCCCCAAGCGAGGTCACGAGGCGCTGCAGTAGATTTTGCGCGACCAGCAGGCGCTGGTAGCTGCAAGGCACAGTGAGGGCCATCGACAGATGCACGAGCAGGAGCGTGCAGGTCGGCAGCAGGCTCAGCAGGAGCAGAGTGCTGAAGACCAGGGGCGCGAGGCTGCGCATGATGTTTAGGTGCAGGAGCGCGAGCAGCGAGTCCCCCTGGACCTGGAATGCCCCACAGCAGGTGCAGCACACAGCAGCCGCGGGTTGGATGGGACTGTGTGGGAGGATGAGCAGTGCAGGCTGCACGTCAGGAGCGACGCCATTGTCATGGACTTGCTCCTGCTGCAGAGGGCTCCTCCAGGTGTGCGTGCGCGCGTGCCTGCCTGCCTACCTGCTTGCTTGTGCACGTGCCTGCCTGCCTGCCTGCCTGCCTGCTTGTGCGCCTGCCTGCCTGCCTGCTTGCGCGCCTGCCTGCCTGCTTGCTTGTGAGTGTGCTTCCCTGCTTGCTTGGCAGGCGTGCTGCCAGCTGTGCTGAACGCCAGCTACCTGGACAAGCAGGCCCTGGTCAAGTACCTAGATGTGCTGGGCACCAAGAACGCACGGCACGGCAGCAAGTCCATGAGCAAGGATGAGCGGCAGCAGCGCGCGGGGACAACGCTGAGTGTTGCAGAGATGAAGTGCATCCTTGCTGCCTGCGGTTAATCGCCAGTGAAGTAGTGGAAAGCAGATGGGTACCAATGCTCTGTAAGTGCCTTAAAGGGCAGTGTCTTTGAAGCCTCCTGCTGCACCTGTGTGCGCACGCACGTGTGTGTGCACCCTGCCTCCTGCTGCACCTGTGTGCGCACAAGCACAAGCATGCCCAGCTGCTGCTCCTGTGCGCTTGCATGTGCGATGCACCCTGCCTGCTGCTGCTCCTGTGCGCTTGCATGTGCGACGCACCCTGCCTGCTGCTGCACCTGAGTGCGCACAAGCATGCCAGCTGCTCCTGTGCGCTACACACACACACACACACACACACACACACACACACACACACACACGCATGCCCCACCTGCTGACCGCAGGAAAGCGCGGAGGACCTGAAGCAGCGTTTGATGCGGCTGCTTCTCTTCGGGGAGACTGAACGCATGAGAATTGAGCGGCTGCCCAAGGCGCAGCAAACACCACCGAAGCGCCGCACCATCGCAGCAGGCCAGCGCAAGCCAGCCGGTATCACAACAGAAGTGTGGCAGCAAGTGCTGGCCCAGCAGCAGCAGGCGCAGGCGCAGCAGCAAGAGCAGCAGCAGGCGCAAGAAGCTGCCAGTGCCAGCACAAGCGGCACAGCCGGTGCGTCTGTTTGGGTCTGCTGCTTTCTTGTCCATGCTTTTTGCCCACTTGGTAGATTTTGCTTTCTTTGTCCTAGTGCCCAATTGCATCCTTGCTTGGACCTGGAACTGGTCTTTCTTTCCTTGCTCCACGCCAGGCTCATTTGCTCAGCAGCACAAGCCATTGTTGCAGTCCGAAGGACACTTTCTCCGCACCCTGCTTGCACTCTGCAGGTGTGCCCAGCAGCCAGCAGGAGCAGCAAAAGCTGCAGGAGGCCCTGCAGCTGGAACAGCAGGCGCAGCAGCTGGAACTGTGGGCGCAGCAGCTGGAGGTGGAGGCGCAGCAGCAGCAGCGCGCAATCTCAGGTATGCGCACGCACATGTATGCCTTCCATGTGCACAGCCTACGCCATTTGCTGAGCCCTTTGCTTCTGCAGCAGCAGACCCTCCTGCCAGCCAAGTGAGTGTGATGTCCAGGATATTCCTTCTTCCTCACCCTGCTTGCACTCTGCAGGTGTGCCAGGCACAGGCGCAGGCGCAGGCACAGGCGCAGGCACAAGCGCAGGCGCAGGCACAAGCGCAGCACCAGGTGTGGGCGCGTTTTACTTGCTTAATGAATTGCAGCAGAAAGAGCTCTCCCTGCTCTGAGCATTTGATGATTAGGATGCGCGCTTCATGCATAGACCTTGACCCAGGGCCTAGAGGTGTGCATGCAGCCACATTTTTTCCTTGCCGCACTAGGCTTTGCAACATGGAACCCAGCTTGCAACAGTTCCCAATATACTCATCTCTTCTCCCTGTGCATTCTGCAGGTGTGCCGCTTGATCCTTTGATGCAGCAGGCGCAGGCGCAGCAGCAGCCCCAGCCCCATGCACACGCACAGCCCCAGCAGCAGCCCCAGACCCTGCCCGCACTCCAGCAGCTCTATGACTATGCTGCTTCACAGCCAAACTTGGCACAGCTGCTCACCTCGGCAGCTGGTGGGTCTTTTGTGGTCGAACTCAGGCTCAGTTGATGAATGCACCGTTTCTGACTGGCCATGCTTTCTTTTTGCGTGCACACACACACACACACACACACACACACACACACACACACACACACGCATGCATGCACACGCTTACGCATACACGCACGCGCATACACGCACGCGCACACACACACACACACACACACACACACACACACACACACACACACACACACACGCACTCCCCTGCACAGTGTGGACCTGACAGCATTGCAAAATGCCCACCCATCCATGCGCACCTGCAGGTACAGGCGCAGGCGCAGGTGTGCAAGGCATGGAGATTGAGAGTGATAGTGAACGAACCATGACCGCAATAGACAGTGGGCGCACCGAGACCGTGCAGGGGGAGCAGCACCAGCAGCAGCAGCAGCAGGAGGCGGATGGAGTCACGAGTACTGCTTCAGGTGTGTGTGCATCCTTGCTCTGTACAGTTAGTGGTTTGGCTCAGCAGTTGCTTTGCTTTGCTTTGCGCAGCTGCAGCCGCATGCAGGCGCTGCGGGAACAAGCGCAGCTCTTGGTGTGGGCGTTAATGAATTGCAGCAGGAAGAGCTCTCTCCCTGCTTTGTGCATGTCAGTCACAACATGCGTGCTGCTTGCAGACCCTTGCCGCTCAGATGCATGTTGCCATTTGTCCTTATTGTGGGCTCAGTTGTGCACACACCCTTCCCACTGTGTGCACCTTGCAGGTGCGCTGCCCGCCAGCCAGTACCCACCCATGCCCTCCCAGCAGCAGCCACCGCAGCGGGGTCATGTGACGGGCACGAGTGCTGCTACAGGTGTGTGGGCGCGTTTCACTTGCCGAACGATTTGCAGCAGTAAGAGGTGTATGCAATGTATGAAGGTGCTGCTATCTCAGGTATGGGATGGATGATTTGCTGCAGACAACGTGTTCTTCCTTTAAACCTTATGCGCGCATTGCAGGCATGGAGACAGACAGGGACATTGAGGGGGAGCAGGGCCAGGGTGAGGGGGGGCAGCAGCAGCAGCAACAGGATGTGGGAGCCTTGAGTGCTGCTTCAGGTGTGTGTGTGTGTGTGTGTGCATCCTTGCTCTATGTGCAGGTGGGTTCACACATGAAGTTGGGTGTGCATTCACAATGCGGACCGTCAGCTGTCTTGTTGCCTCTTATCTTCACAAGCCACAAGAAACCCGCTGCCTTATGAGTGCGCGCATACCTAGATTCTTGCCTTCCAAATTTTCTCATAACTGTGCAGGCAGCAGCAGCGGCGCCTTTGTGACTGCACCAAGTAGGCCAACAAGCCCCTCAGGTGCGTGTGTGCGTGTGGGTTATACAATGATGCAGCCACGCGTGCACCCTGCACGCATTCTTGATCTCTGAAACCTACTCAAGTGGCACCACTGGTTTGTGCACAGTGCGTGTGCATCCGATGCTGCAGGCATGCTACATTTTCCTTACATCCCCATCCATGACAACCTCCCCTTGCCCACACCTCTGCAGCGCCTATGGAGACAGAAGACCCGCCTCTCCGCCGCAGTTCACGGAGGCGCACTGCCACAGAGAGAGCATCACTTGCAGGAGCCGGAGGCCTGTCAGTGCTCCTCAGCTGCTTCACGTGTGGCGTGGGCTTTGGGGGCTAAGTGTGTGTGCCAGGCTGTGCGCGCGTGTTTACGTGAGCGTGAGTGCTTGTGAATAAGTGTGCGTGTTTCTTTGAGCACTCACTGCTGCCCAGCAAACTGGTGTGCCTGACTGTGCGCGCGTGTTTACGTGAGCGTGAGTGCTTGTGAATAAGTGTGCATGTTTCTTTGAGCACTCACTGCTGCCCAGCAAACTGGTGTGCCTGACTGTGCGCGCGTGTTTACGCGAGCGTGAGTGCTTGTGAATAAGTGTGCGTGTTTCTTTGAGCACTCACTGCTGCCCAGCAAACTGGTGTGCCTGGCTGTGCGCGTGTTTACGTCGCTGCCGGTGCTGGTAGTTGGCGCTGCTGGTGTGGCTGTTCTCGCTGGTGGCATTGGTGTGCGAGCGCTCCGGCGCCTGCAGCATGCGCGCATGTGTGGATGCACTGCCCACGAGCATGTTTGTGTGTGCCTGAATGTGCACACACACAGATGTCAGCACTCTGTTAGGACTCATGGTGTTACTGGGATAATAGCAGACAAGGAATAAGTTATTCCGAATAACACACGGAAAGAAAGATCAATCACTGTAACAGATAA
>QFBH01000054.1:4416-14583 GCA_004335885.1 Dunaliella sp. M2 | reverse complement strand
GCACATGCACATGTGCACACGCACACGCACACGCACTGCAGAATCAGCACAAACACCTGCTCGTACCTGCACCTTCACGCAATGTGCACATGCACACGAGCACACTCACTGACATGCACACATTCACGTAATGCCTGCTCATTCTGATCCACTGCTCGTGCGCCTTGCCTGGTGCGAATCAGATGTCACAGGCATGCATGCCTCTGACTTCCTTTCCCTTGCACGGTTCAACAGCAGGCTCCTCCACACACGCAATGGAGAGCCCCTCCTCAAGGCGCAGCAGCGCCAGCTGTGGGTCCCTGCCGCTGAGTGAGGGGCCTGAAGAGGATGAGAAGACGCTGGTGTGCATGCTCATGTACACGGTGAAGCTGGGCGAGACAGCACGAGGCGTCCGCAGTCTAAGAGGTGGTGAGATTGGATTTTGCTTGCTTAGCAGCGCAGGGTGTCCAGTCCTACTTGTGCTCATGCTCGTGCGCCAGCTGGACCACTGTGCACTTTCAGTGCTTAAATCATGCTCGCATGCTCGTTGCTCAAGCTTCTGCTGAAGCACTCCTGTCATTCCTGAGGCTTCAAGTGGCTTCATGGTTTCACCCTTTGTGCGCCTCACAAACTTTCTCACAGGGCCGGCACAGAAAGCCTCACTGTCTGCAGCCCAACAGCCCCGCCTGCCATCCTCTCCTGCTACTCGGTAAGGCCGCAAGCGCTCGTGCACATGCGTGTGAGGTCATTATCTGCTGCAAGGCCCTCACCCATGCATGTTCTGCTGAACTAACTCATTCTCAGCTTCAAACGCCTGCTGCTCGCGCACGCAGGAAGCCCACCCAACCCACGATCACAACCATCGCCTTCTGCCCAACCCAGCGGCGCTTGTTCTATGGGCAGAGCAGCGGGGAGCTGTGCTTCTGGACTCTGTCTGAGACAGGCAACGGCACCAGCAGACACGTTGGAACGCACAAGGTAAACAGCGTGGCCACAGTGTTACAGATCAACAATGCTGCGGTCAGGACAGGGAACCCCATGGGTTCAAGTGTTTTGAGCGATGCAGCCAAGAACATTGCATGGCAGGCTTGGACTCCTTTGGACCCCTCTCGCATATGACATCAGAAGCTTTGGCATCACTCTGTGCATGCTGACACGCGCAGGGACCCATCTCACGCATCTGCATACCCTCCACGCGTGCCCTGGAACGGAGCTGCCTCTCTGATGGTGGCCTCTTCCTGTCAGGGGCTGTGGGCGGGGACATCAAGATCTGGGACTATCAGGTGACTGTGCGCAAGAAGTGCCCTCTCTCCATTCCTTTTTATGCAGTTTTCCGCCTTATTGCTGGTGTGACACCAGTGGTGTCCATGCAGCTGGTGCACCAGTTGTCTCAGAGGCAATGGCACGCTCTGCCAATGACGGTGGTGACATTGGCCAAGGTTCATGGCCCTGCTCAAAGACGTTGCTGCCTTCCATTGTCCTTGATTTGTGCAGGGCAAAGTCACCCTGGAGCCCACAGTGGTGGTGCAGACACTGTATGGCCACAGTGGCACCATCACAGGCCTGTTTGTGCATGGCAACTACATCCTGAGCAGCAGCACGGACGGCACTGTGCGCTTGTGGAAGGCGGTGGAGGGCAGGGGGCAGTTGCTGTACCCTTGGTATGACTTGCAGGTGCGCAGGCTCCTCATGTACCTCATATGCTTGCACTGTATATGAGGCGGATTACTGCTCCGCAGAGTGCTGCATGGAACACACACGCATGCACGCACGCNNCACACGCACACGCACACACGCTTGCCGACACTTTAGCATGCGTGTGTTTACCAACGTGCTGCTGCGCGCGCCGCCTCACAAACACAGTTAGTAGTGGCCACAGTAAACGGCTGGGCCCGCTCAATGACCTATGACCGCTCCAAGGAAGTGGGCGACATGGGCACCTACTTTGTGTCCGATGAGAGTGGCTCTGTGATGCGCATTGTGCCCAGCGTGACATCTGCCCATGACAGCGAGAGCGCGTGAGTTGTCCCAGCTGCTCAGGGTGTTCAAATTCACTACTGCCCTTATGCATGCTTCTCCATAGTGACATCTCTTGGCCCGCTTTTCAATGCATACCGGCATGGTATTGTGTTTGTGGCTCAAATGTGCAACAGCCTCCTGCTCAGAGTTTCCAGCATGGGATTTTAGCCTGGAGTGAGGGTAAGCCTCTTTCCACAGCCTTCATGCACCTGTGCAGAAGCAGGACTGTGATGCTGGGTCCATCTTTGGGATGGGCATCATTGTCCTCCGTATGCTTTCAATCAAGCACTCTTGGCACCTTCGTGTGTGCAGGCGCAGCTGCCCCTTTGTCGTGAACAACCAGCTTCCCAAAGGTTCACAAAGCCTCACAGGCGTTGTGGGCAGGTCCAACACAGCTGCCATACCTTGGTAAGTGGCGTCCATGCAAAGCAATGGCCAGCAGGTGGTGGCCTAACAGGCTGATGGCCATGCTTTAGTGATTAATTGATTGATTGTCCTTCTGTGGGGATCAGGTGCTGTGGTCTCAGCAGCTTCAAAGATGATTGGCAGACATTCTTTACTGCTATTTGCATCATGCCTGAGATCCCTGTCACCAGGCACCAAACAGTTGGACTTTGCCAAGTCACTGCTTGCTTTCCGCACCTTGCTCCACAGCACACATGACCATGGTGTAGCCTCAGTGCGCTTTGTGGGTGACTGGCGCCTGCTCCTCGCTCTGTGCTACGACAACTGCCTGCGAGCGTATGACACCGACACCGGGGCTTGCAAATTTGAGCAGGCCAACGAGAATCGGTGCATGTTCACCTCCTTGGAGGTGGACAGCAGGAACGGGGAGGTACGTCTGTTCAAAGGCAAAATGTCACACTCATTGGGCAAGGAAAGCAGTGCTCGCTTGGTAAGAGTGCACTTTATCTGTCACGCAGCCGTCTATTTTTCTTCTAAATTCTTCTACTTTGCTAACCGGTGCCCTGTGTGTACTGTTTGTGCGTGACCAAGAGAGGAGCCTGCTGCTGCATGCTGTCAGTTGCGTGCCGGAAGTTCACAGGTCTGCGTCTTGCTTTCTGGTTATCCTTGCTCACTAGGGGCTTGTTTTGCATTGCACACAGTCAGCTGAGCTGGTGCTGAAGCTTAGCCCGTACCTTAGCAGAAGGCAACCTTGCTGCTCACAGGTTCTCGCAGTGGACAAGCTGGGCTCGCTCTTCATCTTCTGCATGAACACGGGAGAGCTTATTGCTTCAAAGAAGCTGACACATCTGCCCATTGTAAAGATATGCGCAGTACTGGGCAGGTAAGGGCACTTTTGCAGGTGCAGGTGCAGGTGCTGTGTGTGTGTGTGTGTGTGTGTGTGTGTGTGTGTGTGTGTGTGTGCACGCGCACGCGGCGACGCGCACGAGCGCGCACGCGCTTGCAAGGGCAAGCACTGGAGGGTGGCACTTGCTTCTGCCATACCCAAGAATGTTCAGCAGTCTGGCCTGGTCTGCCAACATACGCTTCAGCACCTAACTGCACATCTGCACCCCTTTGCGTCTGCTCAGGGAGCGCTATGCTGTAGCCACAGAGCGAGACGTGAGTGTGTGGTGCATTCGTCACGAGCATGAGTACAAGAAGCTGAGGGGGGGACACACGCGCGCTGTGGTGGCGCTGCATGCGTGCTCCGGTGAAATAGTGAGTGGCATGTGTAAATGCACGCACAGCTGCAGTGCAATGGCCTAGCATTTTGCAGGTCTTGCAACATGGTTATTTTGGAAGGTCTGAGAGGTCTCTGGCAGCTGGAAGTCCTTACATTCAACCCTGGATCTATGCTCTGCTGCTCCCAAAGCAGCTTGGATCACTTCTGACTCTGAGAGCCTTCTTGCTATAATTTTGGCCTGTTTGCAGTCTGGCGCGGGAGCTGCCGCGGATCCTGACTACCGTGTGCTGTCTGCCAGCATAGATGGCAGCATACGCACGTGGGACCCATATGACATGTCCTGCATGCGTGTGCTGTACAATGACTTCAGTGAGATCAGCTCCATGGCCCTGCACGAGCCAAAAGACATCCTGGTCACAGGTAAGCTTGCCCCTGTCTGTTTGGGCTTCAGGCTCCCAATATTTGGTCTAACGCAGCGTGGAGCATCAGCAGCTCCTGTGCTCAGCCGTAATTGGCTGAGCATGTACACCATCAAAGAGCAGAGAACTGCATATGGCAAGGAGTAAGCAAAGTGTGTGAGCACACACAAAGGGGAGATCACAATGAGGTGATTGGAGGTGGTACCAGACTTCTGGATGTTTGCGCCTTTTGTGAGTGTGTGAAGTTGCTCCTGTGTCCACGCCAACGCTCAGGTCATGACAATGGCGACGTGCGGTTGTGGGATATGGGCACCGGGTCTTCGCAGCTGCTGCGCCAGCACACCAACACAGTGACAGCTGTGCTGCTGGTGCTCATGAAGCGCAACGAAGAGCTGCTCATAACTAGTAAGTGCGAGGAATGGTGGGCAGCGCAGGCCAACCATGTGGGGGTTGAGCAGAGGAGGGCCTTCATCACGCACAATCATGTGCCTTGTTCTGCGCACGCCTACCCGCATGGCTTTGTGCGTCTGCAGCATTTTTGCAGCATGAGGCCTCCGGCCATGCTCTGTGGCCAGGGCGCGTGACCAAATGCGTTGAAGTATCTTCAATCAGCACTTGTGATCCTGATCCTGCTCTCATCTAGCTATGAAGCACTCAAGCTTTGTCTTTACCCCTCCCCCCTTCCCCCCCCCTTGCAAACTTGCTGTGCAGCCGGGTACGACGGGCTTGTGGTTGTGTGGGACATCTTGAACCTGCGCACGCAGCCGCCCCACATGATTTCCAAGTTCAGAGTGTCTAGAGACACCCAAGGCTGTGTTCCTGCTCCTCCTCCTCCTCCTCTTCATGTGCCTGCCACCTCATCCCTCCCTGCTTCCCAGCAGTCGCACCCAGCAGCAGGTAAATGTGTGAGGTAGCAGGTTTCACAAGCGTGAAGACTAATTTGACATGTTGCCATCAAGCACGCTGGTGAATGTGTGAGGTAGCAGGTACTTGACAAGAAGCTCGGCTTCTAAAGGTCTTGCATAAGCATTAGAGTCAAACCAGGTTGAACGCCTGCTAGCTTAGCTCCTGCTCTGCAGAGCACAGCAGAAGAGGTCACACCCCAGGCACCTGTACACGCAAATGCATGTAAGGTAGCCCAACGCATCTTTTTATGCAGGCCATCAGTCATCCCCTTCTCCCATGCCGCCAGATGCGGATGGCCCCTCCTGTGTGAACATCAGGTGCGTCAGCCAATCATTTCCACGATTGCATGACAGTGCAGGCGTGTGTGCCACTTCTGATATCTTACAGTACTCTCGAGCTAGCTGGTGCTGTTCTCACTGCTAGGAACACATTGCTCGCAGGTCGGAGCGCGTGGAGGCTCTTGCAAGAATACATGCAGCACTGGAGCTGGAGCCCGAAGTGCTAGCCGCTGCTTTTGAGATCAAAAAAAAAGCCATCATCACAGGCGGAAATGACAAAGTCATAAGGGTGCGTCGCTGGCAAAGCACTTCTTGCTCTTTTGGATTTCAGGGTTGGTTTGGGTCTGTAGCCCCCTGCTTCTGCACATATGTGCTTTCAAAAAGGGCTTTGTTTCTGTGGTCACACCAAGCACTTTGTGGTAGGCAGTCCCGGTGCTTTTACGCACCTGCACGCCCCGATGAGCATGCCTCACTTCCTTAATCTATCTGCTTGAGTGACCACTCATGTTCTGCTATACAGGTCTGGTCGCACAATGGAAACTACCTGGGCCAACACATTGGCCACACTGATGCTGTGGCAAGCCTGACACTGGATGCCAACTTTCTCTTCTCAGGTGCGCCCTGCGCATATGAAGAGCCACACTGCATGCTGTCTCAGGGTTACCTGTGTGCCTCACAGAGCTTGTGTTGTGGCAGCAAACTCCACGCACCTGCAATCACCGATTCACCTGCTCCGTACTCATGCTTGTGCTTTGATCTGTAGCAGTGTGCCACCAAGCTGTCCTTCCAACAACTGAGCTGAACTGGGGACTTGTACCCTCTTCATACTCTCTGCTGCACCACACGTTGTGCTGTTTGTTCTTGCTCATGCAGGCTCAGAGGACTGCACTATTTGTGTCTGGGATGCTGTGCCAGCTTCAAGCAGGGCACCCACGCCATCACTTCAAGGAGGGGCTACCAAGCACATCAGCATCACCACAGGTGCGCTGGAAGTGGCCCAGGCAGACACGTACCGTCCACCTCAGCCAAGCTGCCTGCGTTCAGGCAGCAAGATTTTTCTTTGCTGTTGCACAGGAAAAGTGCTCGTAGCCAGGGAGTGTTTGTTTGGGTGGGGACAAAGGGGCTTGCCTGCTCGTTTCCTTCCTTCATTTAACTTTTACCGACAGTGTTTCATGGATACAGTAGCTTCAGTTGGTCTTCAGATCCTTGCCGTTGCTCAGAAGCCTGTTACTTGTGCACTCAAATCCCCTACCTCCCGTTCAGCCCACCCTCTTCATCCATACTTCGATCAGCGTGATTTACACCAACACAGCCACGCTGGCTTCACTTCATCCCCCTTAAAGGTAGAATGACAGTTTTCCTCGGTCTGCTTTGTCGCTGGGTTGTTTGACAGCTCTAGATGCCTGAAGATCGTGGCCGACGACACCGCGCCACTTTTCATATTCCTTGTCATCATTCCTGTGAAGCTGCCCTCGGGTTTGCCTGGTGATGCCTATCACGGCTCACTCCTTTGCTGCGTGGTCTTCTTGTCTCCAGGTCTTACGAGGCCACACCAGGTGTGTCACAGCACTGCTCACCCAGGCTTCAACAGGCCACCTCTTCTCATGCTCTCTGGACGGCAGCTTGCGCATTTGGGACTATGTGAGTCTTATATGTGTGTGTACAGGTTATATTGAAGTCTGCCCTCCTTTCCTGGGGCACAGGTGTGTGCTGGCTCATAGGTTTCCTCATCCTGCATGTGTTTGTGGGCTTAAGTATGAGCACATGTAAATACACGCATGCGCAGCATGGTACAGGGGACTGGGCACGTTCTGTCTGCTCTTTGTCCTTGCTTTCTAGCCTTGCCACTAGGCCCCCGCTTTAGACAGCCCTACACGTGCGTGATGAAAACCAGGTGCTGGGCACAGTGCTGCTCAAGTACGGGCACCATGAAGAGCTGAGGTGCATGGCCCTTCGGGCTGACTGCCCTGAAGTCGTGGTCGGCACAAACCAGGTGGGACTAGACTGCTGCTCATTCTTAACGCATCAGCAGAGACTTCCAGTCACCTTGTCCGCCCATAACAGACAGAGCTTGCAAGTGGACCTGTTGTTGCTAGCTTCCCTGCAAGTCTAGCTTAGAAAAAGCACCGGTCAATAGCTGTGGTGTTCGCACATGTCTTGCTTGCAGGCAAGCATTCTGAGGTACTCCACCAAGCATCCCTCCTCAAACGACACCCTTCCGCAAGACCAAGACCCAGGAAAAGGTGCGGCACACCGTGGAAAGCTAACCCTCATCTTAAGCTGAAAGATTTTGCAAACGCTTGCAGCCGCATGTGTGTATTGCTCGTTGAGAGACTTGTTGAATGCCTCACGTGCAGGCGCAAAGATCAAAACTGATCTACCTGTGGAGAAAGATGATGAGGAAGCAGAGGAAGCTGCCAAGCTTGAAGCAAGGGAGAAGAGACGCTCACGTTTTGGAGCAAGAAAGATAGCGCTGCCTGTAGGTAGCACTCAGCATCGCAAAATGTGAGGCCTTCTTTCTTGGTGAATAACTGAATGCAGAAGTGTTGCACATGCACCTGGATCCGTGTACCTGTACCCTCATGGCTGAGCTTGTTTGGGAAGAAGAGACCCTGTGCCCTTCCATGTGTGGACAAAGTAAAACTAATAGACTGCGCTGGTTTGGACCAGCAGGCGTTTAGGAGAGGCCCGGCACCAGCATTGTGACTTTTTTCACAAGAGCCCCACCAAAACCAGTAAACCATTTACATTGCGCCATTCAGTCAGACAGGGTAACCCCTAGCAGCTCTTGAGGTAGGTAATCAGTTGAGCATGTTGCTCGTTGGCCAATGAGCAGCATGCACAACTGATTACCCATCTCAAGAGCCGCCATTACAAAGAAGTCAAGCTCCACACCATTTAAAGTGGTGTCATGGGCACCATATACACCTCGCACAGATCAACACCTTAAAGACCTGGGTCTGAGCCAGCACAAGACAAAAGCACTGGGTAAAAAGTTAAATAAGCTTGCCATCCAATTCGCAACAAAGCTTCTAAACAAATGGAAACATAAAAACAGCATTGGTCAGGGTCAAGATGATACAGGTGCTTCTGCGCGCAAACCCCCTGATCCTCACTAAGCACACTCATTTCATCTGGTGAGGATCGTCCTGGTGCATGGGGCATGCATCAGCGGCGTCCCCTTCCCTCAATTCTGCTGGATGTGTTATTACTTCTTTTCTTCCTCTTTTATTTCCTTTCTTTCTTTGTTTGTTTAGGAAGGCTTCCGTGCACGCCAGCCAGGTATTATTATTTACGCTTGTTCCAGGAGGGTAAAATTAGCATAACTTCTTGACTCTATGACCAAACCCTTACAAAATCCATACATTTGGAATCCGGAGGTGGAGCATGGCGATTTTTTTTTGGGGCGTAACGATGAAGTTGGCAGGGGCATCGTTGCTGGACTTTGGCGGTCCATGGCAGGAGCACCACACCCCCTTTCCCGGCCACAGATAGTGTCTTAGGAAGGGGACTGTCCAAAAATATCCGGGAAGGGCGCTGCTAGTGAGGCTCAGAAAAGTTTCCTAAAGCAGGACCCCCCAGTAGGCCCCGTGACCCCCCTTTGAGTAGGCCTGCCTCATCGGGCAGGGGGTGGGGCAAGGAACGGGAAAGTCACTGGGGAGATGTGTGCTGAGATTCTGTGGAATGCGTGCAAGCACGCATGCAGGCCACCCCAAGCCACTGCCCCTCCAGCCAAAGGTGCAGGCTCACTCAGCAACATCTCAGCAGTGATTCTGCTGCCTGTGAGGGCCTGGCGTGGGCCTTGCATGGAGGTAACGCAAGCATTGACCGCAGCATGCTCGGCACGCACGTGACGTCCACACCCCTGCACAGCTCCGCGTTGACCAAGCGTGTGCGCGCGCGCACATGCGGACATGGACACCCAGCCAGTGGTGGTGAGAGGTGGTGGTGAAAGGGGTTTGGTAGCGTGCGCAGAGGTGCTGTGGCCCATCAAGGCGCTGACTCTTCCTTGCTGTGGCGGGGCCGGGGGAGGAGCTATGCTGCTGGTCAGGTCCGCCATGCCTGTGAGAGTTCGTGCCCCGGTGGCCCCAGGCCCTGAAAACATAACCAGAGACTCGAAGAGACATGCCGAGCAACCCCTCATACTCAGTTTTTCCCGGGGGAACTGAAGGAGTCAGAGGCCAGGTTACTGCCAGAAGGGGTACTCAAAGTGTGCCTCCCAAGCCCGTACCACACGTACCGCAGCTTGAGAAAATGTTTTTAGTAATTATGGGAGGGTGGACGGGGCCCGGAGAGCTGGTTGCGGCGGGTCAACGCCAGAGGTGGGTCCTCAGGACGCCTCCCTCTGGTCTGTGCCCCCCTTGCCAATGCACCAGCATCAGTTACTCACAGCAATGGCAGGGTGGAGGGGAGCTGGGGTGCNNCGAAACCAGGTCCACGCTGCGGCGTAAATTTGCAAAGAATGCTCTCATCAGCCCTGAGGAGTCGTTTTACTCATTACAGGCACGCCAAAGCCCTTCCGGGACCCCACCTGGACTGGCAAGGCAATTTGCAAGGCGTCGCTGGTGGACTCTGACGGGCGCGTCCTCGTGTTGCTGCGGTGCTGCCAGCGCCATGCGCCACGCGTCTGGCAGGCCCAGCGCCAGGCCGCCTGTGAATGTGAGTGTTGTGTTCAGGATGATTGCGGTGGGCAGGGCGGAGAAGCAGACGGCATGTTCTTAAAGCAGGTTACAGCAGGCTTTTTGGCGAAGCCCCATATCATGGGGCGTGAGCCCCTAGGTTTGCCTGTTTCACGCTTAACTTCACAGTTGGCCGTTCTGGCTCGCCCCCTGCACTCCCCGCCCTGAATATTTACCAGCCTGCCAAGCAAATTTTTTTGGCCAGGCATGCAAGGTCCCAGGCCCATGCGTGGAGCAGGTGGAGCTGTGCGCACATG
>QFBH01000552.1:13477-32757 GCA_004335885.1 Dunaliella sp. M2 | reverse complement strand
CCGGTCAAACAATCAAACGCCCACAAATACATATGCTACAGTACACGATGCAGGAAACTACAAGCCTTTGAGATAGCAGTTACAGCGGCCTGTGTGCACCATCCAGGAGGGACTAACCCCCTTGCATGGTGGCACAGCCTTCATCCAAGGGAGATACTACAACACGGCCCTCAGTGGACCCCCCCCCTAGCCTCAAGTTTGCTGGAACCGCCAAGCTTCACGCCAGGGCCCGTGCTCATTGAATTCTTCCTGCAGGGGCCAGAGAACAACAGTTCAGTCAAAATCAACCCTGGCAAGAAGAGCTTGCCAGAAAGCAAAACGTTGGTGGGTTTGTGCCATGCTCACAGACCAGACAACAGGAGAACATCGGATGTGAGGAGGAAGCATGCAAAAGCACTGCCACCGCTCATGCCTCAAAAATTCCTTCATACGCAATGCCCCCCCCCTCTCTACTCACCAAGGTTGTTGAGAGGTGGGCAGAGATGAGCATGCACCAGGTGTTCAGCAGCCTGGCTCGATGGTGCTGGTGAGGCCGTTGATGCGCAGCCCCTGGCAGTAGTGCTCAGCCTCCTCCTGGGGGCACTGCGTCACCAGCGCCACACCGCTCTCGTGCGCCACTTGCATTGCTGCGCGTGCCAGGCAGAGGGTGCAGGAGGGCTGTTAGTGGTTGCTTGTGTGTGGGTGAGAGAATGTGCAGACGTGCAGACATTCTGGCCCTGCAGCCATCTAGGAAGCACAGTAGCTTGCGGCAGGTGGTCTTTGAAACACAGAGTGTTCAGCATCGACTGCATTGACTGTCGAGTGCGATGTGTGGTTGGCCCTGTGACCAACTGCTTCACCCTTCCTCTAGTCATTTGATTTAGCCCAGTAATATGCATGGCACAGGCTGTGGCACCTAGGTCATGTGATACCCACACAGAAAGAATAGGACGGCATCAATAATGTATTTTACCCACTGACCCAGTCCCTAGCCCTGGCCAGACACCAGCACGCACCTGTGGCAGCATCATCAGCCGTGATGCCCTTCACCACCTTGAGCAAAACGCGCACGACGTACTCGCGCCTGTTGTGTGCGTCGTTGTGCAGCATCACCCTGTAGGAAGGGGGACGCTTGTTCTTTGCCTGCTTTTTGGGCGCATTGCCAGGCAGGGTGGTGGGGTTGTCCAGCACGCCAGAGCCGCCCGCGCGGGTGATGTGCAGCTGAGGCACATGAGGCAGGCGGTGAGGGGCTGCAGCAGGGCCTGCAGTTTGGGGAGAGCAAGCCAAGAGTTCACATTGCTCGCATTTGCAAATGCGCATGAGGCCCTGCGCAGATATTCTGCATCCTTCCGCCTGCGTGCCTCACACACGCCTCCAGCCGCACACACCGTCCACATAACAGCAGCACTTGCTGAAATGGCAAGCCAGAGGCACCAATGGGGCACGAGAGAGGCTTCCAGGACCGCGCGCATTCAAACCTACACCGCATGCCCCGCCATACCCCGCGCAGCACACTCACCCTTCAGGCCCCCGCCCCAGGCTGTGCGGCTTGCAGACACCACGGGCCTTGGGACAGCAGCCCCGCATGCTGGGGCGGCCACCTGCAGCAGCGGGGGAGAGGGAAGAGAGTTGCACGATTGAGGGTCTGCCTGTGGCTTGCTCGTGCACACAAGCACTCCAGCCCTCCCAGCAGCTGCTCATCCCTCGTGTCACGCATTGCTGCAATGCACTGAAGCAGACGAGCGAGGCAGCGTGGCTGAGTGCGTGCTGAGACTGTCCCACTGACCTTCGTGGGCACGGCGCTGAACCTCACAGCCACCATATTGGCACGACTCGGTGCACGGAGGTACACGCAAGCGGCTTCAAGCTGCTGTTAATATAAAGTGGAGGGGCTGTGTATTTAGGAGCCTGCTGTGGGTCAACTAGGCCGCTGCAGCAGCCAAGAAACCTATTTCAAAGTCCAATCCAACTTGACAAATAGCCTTGGGGGGTGGTACACTGGGGCAGTGATGCAAGAGGCGCTGCAGGCGCTGGAGCCTGCGCTGGCCCTGTTTAGGGACAACCTGCGGGGTCTGGGCGAGGTGCGTGTTGGTTTTCATGATGATGCTTGGCAGTGCAACATGTTCACTCTTGCCCCCTTTTGCGTGCAATCAAGCCACTGCATGCATCCATGCTCGCGCTTGCTCTTCACGCACGCAAGCGCTCGCATGTGCGCACATACGCACACACGCACTCACACAGACACGCACGCACACACATGCACGCACACACACGCACGCAGAAACATGCTCACACATGCACGCACACACATGCACGCAGCTGCTGACCCCTCTGGCGGAGCAGTACGATGTCTTGGCCACCAATCGCCTCAGCCGCACACTGCTCCTCGTGGGCCACTGCGTCACTTGTGTGCGCTGCCTGCCCGAGGCAAAAGGTGCGACAGCCAAAGCACATGACTGTTACGCTGCTCGTGTTGGCCCTGCTCAGACAGCACGCTTAGAGTACAAGAGTTCCAAATTGGAACTTCCAACATGACACACAAACCAGTTTCATACTTCTTATCTGCACATGACAGGCAACTGGCTGCTCCACTACATCATGACCTTCTTGCTGGCATTCGGAGGCGCAATGTGGTCCGCGCTGCTCATCATGGTGGGTCAAGACATGCAAGACTTGCCTCATGGCGCAGCCCAGCTGTCGCATTTGGTGCACACAAAGAAAGGAAGGTGAAGAACAGCTGGGAGCTTGATGCTGTGGGGGTTGTGAGCAGCGCGAAACGTCACACATCAAGGCAAAGCGCTCACAAGCTCTCGCTCAGCCACACTCCTCCCACCCTCGCCTTTTTGCAGGATCCCTCAGTTGCACCTATGAGCTGGGTGGTGAACGATGACTACCTGCTGTACTTCTCGCTGTGCTGGTGGCTTGTGGTGTACTCCCCACTGTCAAGGCCACTGAACGCACTCCTAGACTTGTGGCCCTTCAAGGCGCGCACGAGCCGCAAAGCAAAGATCACTTTGCTCTGCTAGACCCACTTGCGAAGAGCAAGAGAGGGCGTTCCCTTGTTTTGGAGAGGGCACATGTCGCTCTTGCAGCTGTGCTCCTAGCAAGCAATTTCTTCCCAGCACGCCCTCATATTCATGTCAGCTTCCATGCGCCTGACAACAACCTCGCAGGCCCTCCCACCTGCTTGCGTGCTGTTTAACAAGTCGCGCACCATCGTGTCGCGCGTTGAACTCATGACCAAGCTGCAACCGGGTGTGTTGTTCTCACCCATCATCATGGCCACTATCGCTGGGTGTGGAGGTGCGTAGCGTGAGTGACACTCTGCAAGTGAAGTGTGTGTGTGTGTGTACCATGTGCGACTATTCAGAAAGCTGAGGCTTTTACACACTGTGTGAAGCATGAAGAGGTTGAAATATTTGCTGCTAGTCAGCTACGGCTGAGCAAGTGCAATAGAGAGGGAACATCATGCCAATGGCTTGGTCACATGCTGCAGGGCTCATATTTTGTCAGGCTGCACTTCCACCACGTCTTGCCTCACAGGCATGTGCACATTTGATGCCCTGCGGTCAGCGTACGGCCTGAACCCCAACCGCCCTGCAGAAGTCACGATCGCTGGCAAGTCCTTCAGGTGTGTGTGTGTGTGTGCGTGCGTGTGTGTGTGTGTGTGTGTGTGTGCAAGGGGGGGGGGCGGCTGCTCGCTTGACTCTGCCTGCCTGGGCCACGTTTGCCCAGACTTGCTGTTGTAGTGCATGCCGTGCTGCACAAGGCGCTCACTGCTAAGGCTTTGTTGCACTGCTGTCCCTCCTCATATAAGTGTTGAAAATGATGACCATTTTGGTGAGGCCACAGGAAGGTGCATGCTCCGTTCGCTGCGGACCCCTCACCCGCCCCTCCTACACACTTACCAAGGGACACACTAACCTAGAAAACTAACCTACCTTCTACCCTTTCATGTTCTTTCATGTTCTTTCGCAGGCTGGCCTTCTCAGTCGCGTGCCTCTACATGGGCAACCTGCTGCTGCCACAGCCGCTGCTGCTGCGTGCAGAGATGCAGGCGCTGCTGACGACGCTGTGCGTGGGGCATGCGCTCGTGGCCAACCTCACTGGGTTCAAGGCAGACTGGACGGAGCCACTGCTGCGCCCACTGCTGCTCATAACGTGAGTGTGTTAGAAGAAAGGGGGATGCAGTGCCTGTGAGGTCTTGCGTTCACTTCATGAATTCTAATTCCTTTGAATCATTAGACAACTGAGTGAGATTTTGTTTGCCTGCCCACATGCGCACACGCAGGCGCATCCCCTGGCCCACCACAGCCCCACAGCCCCTGCCAGCAGCACCCCCCAAGCAGAAGCAGCAGGAGCCCCCTGCTAAGAAGAAGCAGGCAGCCGAGCAGCCGCCACACCCGCAGCAGCCGCAGCAGGCAGCCAAGAAGCCCGCTAGCGCGAGCACACAGCAGCAGCAGCAGCAGGCAAAGAAGGCCTCCTCCTCCTCTGCCGGTGCGCCTAAGTCACACCCTGTTGACACGCTTGACAGCACAAGCCTCAGCCACCACTCTGCTGCACACGCGCATGCCGATGCTGCTGGTGATGATGGTGATGACACTGCATCGCCGAATGCACGGCAGTATGTGCGCGGCAAGTCTGGCAGGCTGCGCTGGCCCGCCGTCTCACACTTTGTTGTTGCTGACGCGTGCGTGGCTGACGCCCTTACAGGCAAGGCGCCTGCTCAGGCAACACCCATGGCACCTGCTCAGGCAACGCCCGTGGCGGGCCAGCCGCAGAAAGGCGACCAAGCGCAGCAGCAGGGCGGGGGAGGCAAGGCGCGCAAGCGCTGGAACTCCCCCTCTTCTGCAGCACCAGCTGCGGCCGCTAATGGGGTGAGTGTGATGTGTGAGCACGTGCGTGCCGGCATGTGTGCATGCTCATCCTTGTATGTCCCTGAGCACCTCTGCTGTGTGGAGCAAGTGTCCCTAAGATTCCCCAGCTGCTGAATAACATCTTGTAGGCATGTGCTCCTGCACGTGTGTTGCTTTTCTCAGCTGTTCCACTTGTTTGCCATGTTCTATTGTTCAGAGTGCGCACCTCACCCCTCCCCCCTTCTCTCTCTCCTCCCCCCTTGCAGGGTGTGTCCCAGCAGCAGTCATCCCAGGCAGACGGAGGAGAGGGCCTCATTGCAGCTGGCCTGGTAGCCCCCAACCCTTTTGCAGCTCTGAATGAGGTGGACGAGAAGGGGCAGCGCAAGAAGCGCACATGATCTGTTGGGGGGAGGGGGTTGGCGTCCAGGCGCTTTATCATTGAGTTGAACGCATGCTGGGGCTAGATATCGTGTTGTGTGCATGGAGAGTGCAGGGTGGGGGAGGGGAGCAGTGCTGGTCTTCAGGCTTGCGTTGATTCAATGCATTTCAAGTGCTGAAGCAGTGATTCAACGACAGCTTCCGTATAATCTGGGGTGCGACAGGACACAGCTAGGGTGGGTGATTTATTAAGTGGCTGCTAGGCAGCAGTATTATTTTCATTTGGTGAACATAGGAGTGACTGGGCTGCTTTTGCTCTCTCTCTCTCTCTCTCTTCTTTAATTTTGTCATGTTTGATGGCTTGGATGCAAGCAGCTATATTTCTTTTTGCTCGTGCTCATACCTAATCACCTTCTCGTGCCTATCCTATCTTAACATGTGCTTTTTGTGTTCTGACTGCGTAAAACTGTGGAGCAAATGACCATTTTTTTAACCATTTACATTACGTTGTGGAGCAAAAAAGCTCACAGGACGACAAAATGATCGCGTGGCCTGGGATTGAGCAGCTCGTGTGCCATTGCAGTCATCAGATTCCAATCAAATTAATCTGCGTGTCGCACTGTCGCACAGAACGCCAGAAGACACAGGAGACAAAATGCTAGTGTCCGAACATGATCAGCCTGTTCTAGTAGGCACGAATTATTATAGAAATTTGTCTATCCATTTTGCTTTGTCTCCTGCGCTTCATTTCGCCCTTTTGCCCTGATGCAGGTATCCAAAAAATCCATAAGCTCAGAAACAAAGGCAGGACAGTCTGGCATCACCAATCCTGGTGGCACGATAAATGTACAGTGAGAATTTGTCAGCTGCACAGCACATGTGGGCATTAGCACAGGCCACACACAGGAACCCTAACCCAGCTTAGCCTTCTTGTTGGCTGAGGGAGCGGAGGGGCTGTGGCCGTTCAGGGCAGCACCTGCAGCTGGCAGCCAAATGCACAGCAACCGCTCAGGCGGGCAGGGAATGCGCAGTCACACGCTCCTTTTTTGCTATTTTTGAAGTGCCCATCACTCTTGGAAAAAAATGGTAGGCTTCAGCAGCTGCAGAGCATGAAGAAAACCACCTGGGCTGCTGATGGCATGCCTGGTCTAAGGACAGACGGCAAGCGCCCCTCACCTTGGGTGGGCAGAGCCCCCAAACCAGGCAGCGCCCCTAAAGGGGCGGGGATGGTTGGGATGGGCACGCCTGCAACGCCAGCCATGGCTGGGTGCGTGGCAAGGGGAGGGGGTAAGGGGGCAGAGATGGTTTTGCTGTGCACACCCGCACCAGCCAGTGCTGTGAGCAGGGAATTGAGCTTATAACAGCATAAATGCTATTGAGACTAATCTGCACTCCAACCCCACAGCAGGGCGGTGGCAATCTCAGCTTTGCACACTCTGCGTGTTGCTCATCCTCAGCAAAAACAGGGGCTGCTCCACAAGGAGCAAGGGGAAGCATAGACTGTCTTCACTCTGCACCAACCTGACAGGGGAGGCAACTGCACTGCACCTGCCCCTGCGCGGCATCAGGATGTTGATGTGGCAGGTTCAGTTGTGTGCACTCAGACCCACACGAGTGTGGAGCAAGTAACACAGCATTCAAGCCCAACACATACCAGCTGCATGGGGAGCACGACGGTGCTTCACAGGCTGCAGCTCCACTGTTCTCAGGGGTGGCGGCTGCCCTGCACCAGCACCTGTGCGTGGAAAGGGGGGGAAACAGCTCTCAAACAGGAGCGGCACGGCTGGTGCAAACCAGCCCATGCAGGAAACCACTTCTGACTGACTGGTGCATTCTGCAACTTGGCCAAACGCGCGTGCACCTTGTGCGGTTGGCTGCAGCTGCTGCGCCATGGGCTGGGGGCCAGTGTGGGTGAGGGGTGTGGCTGGGTGTGGGCTGCTCATGCTTGGGAGTGTGAGGGGCCGGCCTATGAGGGGTCGCACGACTGCGAGGAAGTGGGGATGGCAGCAGAAGGGGGGGGGGAACAGTGCTCTTGAGTTGAGGGGGCCCAGGAGGAGGAGAAGGACTTGCACTACTGCTTCAGATGTTGAGCTGTATAGTTATTCTGTTGCAAGCCAGCCCATGCAGGAAACCACTTCTTCTGACTGACTGGTGCATTCTGCAACTTGGCCAAACGCGCGCGCACCTTGTGCGGTTGGCTGCAGCTGCTGCGCCATGGGCTGGGGGCCAGTGTGGGTGGAAGGCAGCTGTGGCTCTGCCAAGCCTGTGCAAAAGCATTGCAAAGCACAAGTGTTTCAGATCACATCTGTGAACATGTGTGGCTGGCTCCAGCAAGGAGCAAGGGGGAGGTATAGACCGAGACCCAAGGAAGAGCTGCAGGCAGGCATGAGCATTTAGAGAGCACGCCTTCACTCACTCTGCACCCACCTGCCATGGAGGGAGATGGCAGCTGCTGCTCCTGAGCAGCCAACTGACGCTGCTTATACCCAGCAACTGCAGCTGCAGCCTCCTCCTCAGTTTCAAACAGGCCCAGGTATTTTGAACGCTTCAGCGCCCTATAGGTGCATCAGGAGTTGGTCATGTTCTTTAGGTCTGAACCCAAAGAACACAGAGCGAGCAAACCCCACCTGTCGTATGCACTGGCCATCCAACACACCCCAGCCTTGTGCCATGTTACACCCTTGTGCTCGCTGAAGATGCCAGTGGTGCTCCGGCGCTGAGCTGAGGTGTGGGCTGCATGAAATGAGTAAAAGGGCCATGTTAAATGGAAGGATCTGCAAGTTGCAGTATGCATGCTTGAGTGGAGGGGCTCAGATTGTGCAGCAGCAGTTGGAAAGCAAGAGAGCAGCCAGCATACCTGCTTTTTGTATAGGCGTCATGGGCACCCCATTATCGCCCAAAACAATGGTGTTGCTGCTAAAAAGGCCTGCATGAAGTGAGTGGAAGGAGGAGCCATACTGAATGGGAAGATAGCATTGGTGTTCTTTTTAGCAGAGCAGCAAAGCTCACAGTCATGAACAAAAGCAAAGCAAAGCAGCAAAGCTCAGTCAAGAGAGCAGCCAGCCATACCTGCTTTTTCTGTAGACGTCATGGGCACCCCATTATCTCCCAAAACAATGGTGTTGCTGCTAACGCGGCCTGCATGAAGTGAGTGGAAGGATGAGGGCCATACTGAATGGGAGGATTGCATTGACAGTAAGTGAGCAAACGCACAATACACGCAAGATAAACCCAGTTTAACTCATCATCTGCAAGCTGCAGCATGCGTTCTGGAGTGGAGTGGCTCAGATTGTGCAGCAGCAGTTGGAAAGCAAGAGAGCAGCCAGCGTACCTGCTTTTTGGCTAGCCTTCATGGGCACACCGTTCTCGTCATACACAGTGGCGTTGGCTGCATGAAGTGAGTGGAAGGATGAGGGCCATACTGAATGGGAGGATTGCATGGTGTTCTTTTTAGCAGAGCAGCAAAGCTCACAGTCATGTATGAAAGCAGAGTAAAAAAGGCAAAGAGGCAGCGCCCTCCCCCCATTATGAGCATGGCTCTCCCTGCATCAAATGCACGGCATGCATGCCCTTGTTAAGGCACCCACCACCTACTGAAGCCATGACAGATCCCCAGTCATGCGGGAGAGCTCCCAGAGCCCTCGCAAATTCGTGGTCAGCAGCGTCTTGCTGCTGCCCAGGCAAGTATGGAGCGCTCCATGCAACTTGCCCCAATGCTGGCACCCAGCCACTTGCCTCGTCGGCCTCCTCCTGCTTGCCCTCCCGCACGCCCTCACTGTGATTGGTTAAGGGGTTGAGTACAGCGGCCGCAACCTTGGAGGTAATCCATGGTATGCATGGCAGCAATTAAGACCGCCAACCTCCAAAATGCTTTCAACCTATCCAAGCTTGACGAGCACACTTAGTCTGGCATTCCAGCGGCATACCTGTAGTCCGTGAGGAGTGCGGTCGTGGTGCCAGTTACACTTAGCACCTGATGGGCAGCATGCAGTGGCTGTCCATTCACCTCCACGATGGTGATGGCATCACGGCCACTGCCTGTGACAGAAAATGCAAACAGAACTAGGGTGCACCCCTTCACGTGAACATGCAGAGTGTGTTGGTACATTGCAATGGCTGCAAAAGGTCTGTAACCTGGTTTGTTGGCTAAGAGGTGGGGTGGCAAAAGCAATCCCTAGCATCTGCACACCTTTGCGCGTCAGAGCGTATGTGTCCCCCGCCCTCAGGATGGATGCCTTCTGCCCTGCACAGTATAGAGGAAACCACTTCAGATTACACACATCCTCTGCCCCATAATGAAGAGGCATGACTGTGTGCTTGTTGACACTGGAGGTGTTATCTGCATCAGAGTGCAGCTCGTGCGCTCCTGTGTGCGCACATTTGTGCGTGCATGTGTGCTTGCGTGCATGTATGCAAGCGTGCAACCTGACACACACACATACACATCAAACTGATGCAAGAGGAAGGCTGCACAACCCCCACCTGTTGCTGCTGTGAGCCACAGCAGGTGGCGGTACTTGCGCAGGCGCTTGCCCCGCATGACGATGGATGATGCACGGTGGCACTCTGCTGTCAGGAGCTGCTGAGCACGCACTTCGTCCTCGTCTGTTGACCACCGGATGGACTCAGGTACCCCAGCTGCCCTGGACAAACAAAGGACAGGGGCAGATGTGTAGATGTGTAGATGTGTGTGCATGCGTGCGTGTATGTCTCTTGTCTCCTTATTAGCTTACTAGCACTTGTCAATTGGCTTTGCAATTGGCTTATTAGTAACTTGAACAGTTGACAGTTGGCATCCCCCACCTAAAGAATCGCAACTCAGCACTTTTCAGTTGACTCCCACCACCCACCTCATAGTGTTGACCTTCTTCGCAAAGGCCCCCTTGCTGCTGCCCTGCCTCCTCATGGCAGAGGTGAGGCCACGCACCAACGCCTGCTCATCTTCATGCGATAGCGCAGGCTCACTCCTCAGGAAGGCGTGATCACGGAGGACCGAGCACAGGAGGCGCTGCTTGTCAGAGTCGTGGAGCTCATTCTGGGCAGCACGGCTGCTCTGCCTCTTTGTCCCTCGCTGCTGTATAAATCCTCCATTTCCTGGCAGGCGTGGGGGCAGGGGAGGGGGCACCTGTGTGTGTGTGTGTGTGTGTGTGTGTGTTGAGTGAGGAGCAGTGCACAACACGGTTGGCGCGCGTGTCCCGCACTTCCTGTGGCCACATGCACTGATCAGGCGCACCAGCTGCGCGCCCTTTCATTTGCACTTGCCCCCCTTCCAGATCAGCGCTCTCATCTTGTTGTTCAAACGCGGCCTTGCTTGTGCACCTCACCGCACCCTCACTCACCATGAAAGTAGACTCAAGGCGGTGCACAGTCATGTCAAACGCCAGGATCATGCGGTCAAGTTCAGCGCACTTGTGGCTCAGCTGCTCAAAGGCTGCGCTGCCCAGGGCGGAGGGCATGCTGCGCTCTGCATCTGCCCTGCAGCTGAGCAGCTGTGCCCTGCAGCTGAGAAGCTGCACATATTCGTAGATGGCCATTTCTCGCGAGTTCTGGTCCTACACCTTTTTTTAGATACAGCTTCCTTTCTGTGTGCGTCCAAGGGGCTTTTCTTGGCAGGACAGAGAGGCGAACGACACCTCCCTCGTTATCTTGAACTGATCCGGTTCTCTCGTCTTTTTCCATTTCCAATTTCGACAAAATAAGACAACGAGCTCAACAGGATGCAGGTGTTTGTGCGCGCGCTGGACGGCCGCTCCCAGGCAGTGGAGCTGGGCCCTGAGGTGCAGGGCGTGGGCGAGATCATCCAGGCCGCTGCGGTGAGGGGGCAAACACGCGCACACGCACTTGTGCAGCCTTGGATATTGGTGTGTGAGTGTGTTGCTCCAGTTTGCGCGTACCGACACTCTGCACACGTGCGAGAAAGCAGAATGAATTCTTCCCCCCACAATAGCAAGCATACACCGCTCACATTGCCTGCCACACCACTGCTCCGCTCACACAGGCCAAGAGCAACCTGGGGCCAGGGATCTATGGGCAGCTGCGGCTGTACAGTCAAGGTGGCTGCGTGTTTTGCCTCCCGTATGTTCACTTGTGCCAGGAGATCTGCATGGCTTTGGCTTGTGCTCGTCTCTGTTTTGAGCCGGAAAAAGAGATTGTGTTGCCACTTTCCTCTGCAAAACATGCCCCTTGCTTGCTGCTCTCAGGCCGGCTGCTGCCGCCCTCCCTGCCTGTGGATGCCTGCAACCTCAGCCATGGTGACACCCTGCACCTGACATCTGTCCTGCGCGGTGGCAAGCGCGTTACTGTGAGTTGTGACATGTGTGCACATGCACTTAACCACGTCATCCATTCTCTCTCTTTGCTGGCTGATTTTCAGCCTTAGCACCCTCCCCCCCCCCCCCTCTTGCTGTCCCCTTTGGCAGATTCCTTCCCTTGTTATAAACAGCACCATCATCCGTTCTCGCTGTCCCAAAACACAGGTGAGGCTGCTCACCCCGGATGCGCCTGGTGTCAAGTGCGGACCCAGCGTGACCATTAACATGGAGCCCGACATTCCCATGTGGGACGTGAAGCTGCAGCTGCAGGTGGGTCAGGAGAAGCTGCTCTTGCATTTGATCCTTGAGCTCTGCTATTTCACATCAGCATGAATCGCTACAGAACATTGGGGGCAGATTGCGTGCTAGGCTGTTGAGGTTACGGGGGAAAGTAGCCTTTTCTAATTGAAGGTAGAAATCTATCTCATCATGGTGAGTGTGCTCCGCTGATCCGTGCACAGGAGGCCACCGGCATCCCTGTCAGTGCTCAGAAGGTCATGCTTGCTGGCATCGGTGATGTGGTGCTGGGCGACAAGAGGTGAGGGGGGGGGGAGCAGCATGCGAGTGCATTTGCAGAGCGATCACCCACTCAGCGTGCAGCAGAAGCAATCCTGCTGACTTGATGACCGGTCCATTTACGCTCTTTTAACAGAGAATGCTTTCTGCTCTTTTCACACAGGACCAACATTGGGTACACCTTCTGTGGCAGCACGCCCAACTGGGGGCTGGCTTGCATGGGCGCTGATCAGCCGACAGCTTGAGATGTGCTTGTGATGTGTTGTGTTTGCGCCATGAATGAAGCGTGCCTGCAAGTTTCTGGCACTCATGGTGTGTGTGCTGTAGCAGACCTAGGAATTTGTTCTGTGCGTGTGTGATGACAGGAGCATGCAGTGAAGTGGAAGAGTGAGACCTTACTCTCAGCAACACAGACTGCAAGCTCATGTAGCGCGAATATACCCCTTTTGATCAGAAGCGTCTGCAGAGAAGGGCGCAAGGAAACAGAGACAGAAACAGAAACCCCTCAAAGCATCCAGCAACAAACGGAACCACTTGCAAGCAACAATATGGAAAGGTTTACAGAACTGCACATGCGGAACAGTATCAGGTGGATTTTGCATCCGTGTCAGCAGACTGCACACATTATTCAAGATCTACACAATCCAGTACACCCGCAGAGGATGGAGTGCCAAGCAAGCACAATACAAAACACCAACTCATGTCAACACCGAGATGAGTGAGGGCAAAAACAATGCAAAGGGTCCAACACACAGGAGTCCAAGGCAGTCACACACTACAACTCTGCCAATACAGAAGGGGAACCAGTACCAACAAAAGCAACAAGCCCTCAAGCTGTCAATTCTCTTTGCAAGAATCCATGGTTCCATGCTCAACTGAAGGTGTCAAAGCCACAGAAGGGACTTTTTTTTGTTGTTGCCTGTCAAGCAAGCCTGCATGCTCAGCCACAGTGGACGAGCTCTGCGCGCAGCAGGATGCGGCCCTGAGGGAAGGTTGTAAAAGAGGGCGGATGAGTTTGGTGCATTGCCTAACTCCTTCAGATCACATACATTTGCATAACTTAGGGCTTACCCCTGCACTTCGCCCACAGAACAAGCCTTTGAACAAAGGAATGTGCAAGAGATCTTAGTCACTCCTGTTCAAGCCCTTCTGCGCGTACCTCTGGCGCGTATGCCGCTCTTTGCCATGATTGCCAGTCTGTTAAAAGGTGGTTGATCCCAGACGAGGTCCACACAGGGTCTGTGAGAGTGGAAACATGTGACTGAAGTCTTGATTAAGTTTTGAAAAGACAGGCAGTCATTCAAAAAGCCTTTAAATTGGCAGGCAAATGCCATAAACTTCAAGCTTTTGCGCTCTTGGCACTTGCTTACGTGAAGTAATAGGAAAAAAGCAAGACATGGCCTTTAAATAATCACAACATCCCCAAACTCACAGTAGTCCGTATAGGTGACGCCGTAGTAAGGGTGGAAGGGAGGGGGTCCTAGAGATGCTTCAGGCAGGAGCGGAGCTGAGCTCGGGGTTGCAGGGTTGCGGTGGCTGCTGGCGTACTGCTCCAACCCGGTGTTGGTGCTGATCGCCTGTGTGTCAAGGTAGCAAGATAGTTGACCTTTGTCACAATCAGAACACCTAAAGCGAGCGTATGTGCAGGCAAGCAAATGTTTGTTGCTAGCTAAAGCATCCTTCCGATTTCCTCACTCAATACATATGACATATGTCTTTAAAATGACTGAACATGATCCTGATGAAGGCGCTCTGCCAGTCTGAGAGATCTTGCCTTTGGGTACAGGCAGATCCACTTGCCCAGCTCAACATCGAACAGGCTCAGCAGCATCTGGGCAGACACAGCACTATTGTGCGATGTGCCTCCAGGAACCGAACTTGCAGAACGAGGAGGGGGACCAAAGGCGTCTGCGATGTGTGGGGCAAGGGGATGCGAGGAGGATTCAAAAGGTTGAATTATCAGGTTCGGTTGGGAAGTGCGTAAATGCACGCATGCGTGAGCAAACAACCGCACAGTAAAAGGAGAGGGAAGCATTTCATGCTTCCGTTAAAGCTGCTGCACTACTCACCATGTGGATCTGTGCAGGATGGGCTGGGCAACCCAAAGGCTGGGTACAGAGCATGGACTGACAGCCCCAGCACAAAGTCAGGATCCCGGGCCACAAACACATCCCTGTGTGCAAGGAAGGAGGGTCAGACAGCACATCGTGTCATGTCCATCTGCAAGCCCACATTCACATCTTGCAGTATGCATGCACTTTTGTAAAAGCAAAGCGTGCAAAAGCAATACACCCATCTGAGCAGTGACTTAACATATAAATTGCAAGCGCACTCACATGGCCCACACGTATCCTGCCCACACGATGGTCGGGGAAGGCACCAAGTTTGCGCTGCTCGTGCAGCTCCCTGCATCTGAGTGAGTGCAGCTTCCTCCATCACGGTTCACTGTGGTCGTGCTGTGCCCCTGCTGTGCCCCTGCAGCTGCAGCTGCTGCGCCTGCAGCTGTCGCTGTTGCTCCTGAAATGTGTGCATAGAAATGCAGGCCATTTCAGTACGTTTGCTGCCTTAATAGAAAAGCTGAATGGCAAATCAGTCAGATGCAGCCAATCGGCAATCGATCCTGGCCCGATCATTTGAGTAAGCACTAAAACAGCTAAGAGTGTGCATCCCTTTCAAGGACCTGACCTGCTGGCACTTACTCAAGTGATGGATCTACCCCTTCTGTGCACATGACCAACAGTCTGAAGGAGCCCTCCAGACTCTTGTCATGTGCACAGAGGGGGTTGGCTTCATTCTCAGGCAGCACGGCAAGTCTTGCAAGCAGCGCAGCAGAGCAGGAGATGGCAGCACCGTGAGCACGCACACCTGCTGCTCTGCTGTTGCTCAGCTCGCGGTCGAGGCGGCTGAGGTATGATCCAGGCTGTGGGGGCGTCCAGCCCAGCAGCTCCAGCTCACGGCGCAGTTTGTGCAGGGGCACCTGTGTGCAGAGCAATGCAGTACATGTGTTTAAGTTGTATGCACGCCACTTTGATCAGGCATGTGCAAGGGCACTGCAGGGAGCAAGGCAGTGCGGGTTACTGTGATCTGATGGGATTAAGAACTCATGTCAAAAGCAGCGAGCGCACATACCCATGCATGCAGACTAACACACCCCCTCCCAAAAGGAAGCGCACCTCCAGCTGGAGCATCCCTGTTCCAGCAGCGCGCGTGTCCCATTTGCGCGTGTGGGGGTCCAGCAGGGATGAGAAGGACGAGGTGGGCAGCTCACGCGGTGGCTGGCAGAGGGAGGAGGTGGGCATGAAGCCGGACCAGTCAAAGGCTGCAAGCATACAGTTGGAGAAGGAGGCGAAGGCTTCTTAAAACATGTTGCAGCAATGTAGAGCAAAAGGATGCAAAATCTCAAAGATTTGGGCTGTATGGCAACAGCTTCCATGGATTTCAGGTGGCAGTGGCTCAGGCAGTCTCGCAGCGCACCTCCAGCCGTGCTCTCGGTAGTGGCGTGGTTTGTCGCAAAGGTGGCGTACTGTCTGCACAAGCGCAGGGCGCCTGGGAACATGTGAAGCATAAAAGCACAAGATCAGGTCTATTGTTCATCCACACAGGTGGCTCAAAGCAGCAAGCCTGCTCTCTACGCACATCTAGAGTTGTCAGATTACTTTGCAAAGATGCTGTTGCCTGTGGTGAACGACCCTGCACAGCCACGTCACTCCCCCACTGCAACACGAGTGGATGCAGCACGGAGGAAATGATATGGCAATGCAAGGCCATGCAGCAAACCGCACATTGCACACCACAAGTGAACATGGAGAAGGTCCCAGATCCCCAATGATCTCCACCACACCTCGCAGCTCCTCCTCCGCTGCTGTTGCACTGGTAGCCCCTCCCATGCCCAGCGTCACTTCATCTTGGCATTGCTGCCTGTTTGCATCCCCACGCCCGCCCCTTGTCTCCTCCCCCCCTCTGCGGCAGCTGCCAATCCCACTGCTCCCATTCCTTCCCACACAAGGCAGGTGCTCTGGGCGCAAGCTTGGCAGGGAGGTGCCACTGTTGTCGCCCACCCTGCAGGTGCTGCTGTTGCTGCTTCCAGTAATGCCACTGCCACCACTGCTGCTGCTGCTGAGCTCATGCACGCTGCGCAGCGCGGGGGGCAGGGGCAGCACCGGCTCTGAGCCTGACTCACTGCCGCTGCTGCCGCTGTCACTGCTCAGAGCACTCTTCCCCACGACATTTGCAATCAGAGGGTGCAGCACTGGCCCCTGCTGGTAGCCATAGCCAGGCGCATACACGGGTGTGGCACGTCCACTGCCGCCCGCCATGCTGTGTGCGGGTGATGGGCTGGGGGCCACGCACTTAGGCGTGGCTGTGGGGGGGGGCGTGGGGCTGAGGCTTGATGGGCGGAAGCAGGGGTTGTGGAACATCCTGACGGTGCCGCACTGCTCCTGGGCAGCGGCAGCGCGCGTGAGCCACGGCCTGTGGGGCGCAAGGAAGACGCGAGATTCTTGAGCTGAGCAGGGGACGTATTGCAGAAAGTTTTGTGAGCCACGGCCTGTGGGGTGCAAGCAGGCAGAGTGCTAAGTATATGCATATGGCAGCATGCATTGTGGGTTGCATAGAAGAAGAGAGAGAAGAGAAGAAGAGCGTTGTGTGGCCTCGTGCAGTGTCCTTCTCTGTAATTGAACAGAGCCATCATTGCCTAAACATGCTATGCCCAAGATCTCGCTTGGGGCTTCCGCTTTCAGTGCCTCTCGTACTCATGCCCCCCGCATCCCACCTTGCCAGTGCGTGGTCAAGGAAGAAGGATGGGGACAGGTGCTGCAGCCGCAGCAGGGAGGCCAAGTGCGCCAGCTGTTGGGGTGGGGCGTGCTTCCCCCTGCCCCTCTCCACGTAGTCAGTCAGGGCCACGAAGCATGTGTTCTCGCTGGCAGCCTGTTGTCGCAAAGGACAGCGTTTTTGTTGTTGGCGGTAATGTATGTAAAGAGAAGCAAAAACATGTGTGCCTTACACTCCCCATGAGACCAACGTGATTGGTAACCTCTGCACTGAGTCCCCAAAAGCAGGAGCTCTCACAGCACTGTCGTGACAAAGACCAGAGGAAAACTTTCAGGGCAATGCTGCTGTGCAAAGCACTGCACAAGAGCTGGGCCTTTGCTTTTCTTTGCAACTGAAGATTTTCTGGAGCTGAAGTATGCCCAGAAGCAGGGCAAGCACGCACACTCACTTGCAGGTCTGGGTGCGCAAGCAGGACCTCGATGGCATCGGTGGGCAGCTCCAGGAACTGAGCGCGCTTGTCCTGTGTGAACATGCAAGTATGACAGGATCAGACAGGCTTAAGTGGCTTGAGAGAAGGAGATAAAAAGCTGTGTTTAAGGCTCTGTGCAGAGGAAGCCAGCCAGCTATTGAAGTTGCAGTAATCCACATCCTTGTCAATGGTCCTTGATCCACTCACCGGGTCAGTCCATGCTGCCTCGAGGTCAGCAAACGCGCAGATGAGGCGCTCCTGCGCGTGGAGCAGCAGGGGCCTGCAGAAGCTGCTGCCCAGCAGCGTGGGAGGCAGGTCAAGGATCTGCAGAGATAATGGAGGTCAAATAAGAATGCCTTGATCAATCAGGCATTCTTGCCAAAGCTCCAATTGGAGGCTGTCTTCCTAGTCACCAGCAAGGGGTGAAGGCACCTCCTCAAAGTCATGGAGGGGGCGATCACACCGCAAGTCCTCAATGCACACAGATTGGAAAACTGGCTACTTACTCAGCATCTGGCGGCTGACCCTGCACCACGCACCTGCTTCACCACCTGCCAGGGCCAGTGACCCTCCTCAGACAGGGCACCAGGCATGGGCGTGCGGGTGCCTGCTGCGAACTGCAGCGCGTGGGCTGCCGCCTGTTTTGTTCGGGTGGGAGTTTGGTGAGGAGAGGGTTGAGGGCCTGGGTTTTCAAGGCAGATGCTGGCTGTTGCATGTTTTTTGTGCAAGGCATGCATTCTTGAGTTAAGTAGATGTCACAAATGATCAGACCAGCAGAGCAGGGAATGGAGTGTGTGCCTGGTTTGCTGCACTGTCAAAAGAGGAAGCACGGAAGAGAACGCACCAGCATGACCACATCTGCTTGCAGGGCGTCTGCAATCAGGAGCACGCTCACAAGCAGCTCAGGGTCGATGTCTCTGGTGGCCAGGCAGGAGGGGTTGTAGCTGCGGGGCAGAGAATGGGAGCAAAAATTTTGAACCGGCGAGCTCCTTTCATCCCATGCTTTCAGAGCACACAAAGACAGCCGCTGCAGGTTTGGGCATGAGCAGCACACCAAGAAGAAAGAAAGGCAGAGGCTTGTGAAAAGCCAGCCATTTCTTCAAAGCAAGGATGGTTCTGCTAAGCCTTGAGCGCCCTGTACAGCCCACTCACATGGCCTCCAGTGTCAGCTTCCCCCCCTCAATTGATCCAGGGATGGGGAGGTGGAGCACACGCTGGGGCGGCCTCCTGTGTGCGCATTCCACCAAAGAGTTGTGAGACAAGGTGTGCGTGCGTACAGGCATGCTGCTGCAGGCGTGAGCAACCGCACATACACTGCCGCAGATGCGTCTTTGGGTGTCACAGTCCCTCTACGTGCACAGAAATGCGTTCAGAGTACGCGATCTATATGAATGGAGCGCTCAGTGTCTGAGCAGGCTGTGCGCTCAACCTGGCAGCACAGAGAGCTTCCATGCTGACACACAGGAGCAGATCCTCATTGGCTGGAAACTCTTTCCAGGCGCAACAAACACAGCACGTCCGCTCCCCACCTGTCAGACCCCGCACCGCCTCCCTCGCTCCCCCCGCCTCCTCCCTCGTTGCTGCCCTCCTCATGCTGCAGACTGATGAGCTCTGAGAGCAGAGGGCTGGCTCTGCACAGCAGGATCGCGTGGCCTGGGAACTGCGCGCGTGTGCCGTTGCTCTCCACAAGAAGCAGTTGCGTGTCGGCCAGAAAGCCAGTGGCAAAGTAGGCGCTGAAGTCCATAGCGCTGCCTGGCATCCTGGGAGCTGCAGCTGGGGGCGTGGAAGCTCTCTTGTTGTTGCTGTTGAGAGGATGCATGTGTGGGCTTTGCTAGTCTAGGCTTGGACGACAATCCATGAAACTAAATTCTAAAAAATCAGGCACGAGACTCGCTCTTTTGTGTCGTCGAGGCACGATTTTGGAGTTCGAGGCTGAAGAAAGATTGCCAGTAACTGGCAATGGCACTCCAAAGTTCGAATAGACACACACACACACACACA
>QFBH01000550.1:7157-17398 GCA_004335885.1 Dunaliella sp. M2 | reverse complement strand
TGTGTGTGTGTGTGTTTGCGCATGGGTAGAGGGCAAGAGTAGGTGCGCAAGAGCAAGAGTGCTTGTACATGTGCCAGGCTGCTTTCCTGTTCCAAGCGTGTGTACTTGCACATTAGCATGCCTGTGCGCTGGTGAGTAAAGTGTTGGGTGCCCTAAGCCACACCCGCAGCGCTCATCGCAACCTCAAAAGTCTCCTGGGACGTCCAAGAAGAAACGCTCAGAATCTCAAGACAAAGCTGAGAGCAATCAACGGGTGAGCCTCCTGCACTTTTTGATCTGTGGGGTCTTTGGCATCGCTGTGTCTGCTTGCTGTGGGATACAAAAGGGTCACATTTGCATGTCAGGGGCACAGCTTGAAGGTGCGTATCTTGGCTTTGGCATGCAGTTGAGAAGTAGTAGCAATTTGCTTGAGCTAGATCCTGCTTGCAATTGCAAATGAGTGCCCAACAGCTGGACAGAACTCATGCCCACACGCTCACAAGATAAATTGGTCCTTCCCATTCAGTTTGAATGCACCTTCTGTTTCACACACACACACGCACGCACNNACACACACACACACACACGGTTGCGCGCAGGCAGCAGCAGCACTGGAGCGGAAGCAGTGCCAGGCGCAGGCGCGTGAGCTGGCGCTGCAGGCGCCTTCGCAGGAGGAGGTGACTGCAGGGGAGGCGGGGCTGGCAGCAGGGGATGTGCGGCTGTTTGAGGACCGGCCGGTGCCCCTCATCTGTGGCTCGCTGGCCAGGCACCTCAAGGCCCATCAGGTGNNGTGTTTGGTGGGGGTTGGGGGGGGTAATGGGAGCTGGAAGAGGAAGAGTGGGATGAGGTGTCAGTGCTTTCACGTGTATGTGTGTGTGTGCAGTGGAAGTTTCCCCTCTGTGTCTCCTCACAGTCCAGCTGCGGTTAGTGAGGGAGGAGAGTGCCCATGCTGTTTACGTGCAGATGGATGGGCTGCGCTTCATGTGGCGCAACCTGTGCGACAACTACGTAGAGGCCTTGGAGGAGCAGGACCGGGGGGGTGTCATCTTGGCCCACACCATGGTGGGTCAGCTGTGGGCCTTGCAGCGCTGAGCAACTGCGCCGCTGAGTGTCATTGAGGGCTTGTCCAGGCAGTGTGCTTGCCACAAAGCATGCTACACACTCCCGTCTGCGTCTTGCGCTCGTGGTAATTGTTCAGTTTCATGCCTTCCGCATGCCTCTTCGGAAGGCAAGTTGCCTTGCGATTCACCATTGCTTAGCTTCACTTGCAACTCTGTTGCTGCACAGGGCCTGGGGAAGTCTCTCACGACCATTACTTTCCTGCACACCTACTTCAAGTACCGTGAGGAGAGCAGCAAGAGCAGCGGGGAGCCTCTT
This sequence comes from Dunaliella sp. M2, assembly GCA_004335885.1. NCBI lineage: Eukaryota > Viridiplantae > Chlorophyta > Chlorophyceae > Chlamydomonadales > Dunaliellaceae > Dunaliella > Dunaliella sp. M2. The sequence continues at coordinate 16,042 of QFBH01000550.1, read as the reverse complement.
GGGCGTGCGCTGTTGGTCGTGCCCGCAAATGTGAGCAAGCTCTGTTGTTGGCGGTCAGGCGCAATGCTAGTTTGAGCTCATAAGCGCACTGATGCAGACACCAGAGGTGACAATTTGCGTTGTTGAGGGCAGGATGCAGTGCGGGCCATCTTACGTCCTGTCTGTCAACGCAGGTGCTGTACAACTTCCGCAATGAGCTGGATGTCTGGCTGCCAAAGAACGACAGCCACTATGGGTCTCCCCTGGTCCAGAGCAAGGTCTTCTTGGCAGATGGGCCTGAGCAGGTGTGGGTTGTTTGCAGTTGCAAACCGGGTGCCACAAATAGGTGCCTTTCTTTTGCTGTATTTCAGTGCCCTGAGGGAGCCAAACATCTTTGCCTCTCTTTCCTTGTGGGTAGACAGCCCCTGCTTAGAACCTCCGTTGCCTCCTCTATACTTTGTGCACGCAGACAAACAGAGCAGTTATGAAGTGGGCGGAGACGCCTGGCAGCGTGCTGCTCATCTCCTCCTCTACTTTCAGCAACAATGTGCTGATGGGGACTGCTGCCTCAGATGGTGGCCCTGTCAGTGGGCCTGGCCGGAAGAGGGCCCCCAACAGCAAGAAGGGCCACAGCACAGCACCTGCTGCCACAGCAGAGACAGCAGAGGGCCTCACGGGTGGGGACAGCAGCAGGTGCGCATGTCGTGCATGAGTAAAAAGCAGGGTGCATGTCAGAAGGCACTGCTTGTGAGTGGCTCGTTTTCCGAGCAGGACATGTGCAGGCAGAGGTGGGAGCCGCAGGGCTTGTATGGTTATGAATCTGGGTGTGCCGGAGTGCATTTTATGGAAGAAGTCAGATCATGGGATGTTTTTGCCGCGTTTATGCTATCTCTACTTGCTGCAGGGGCACATGGTCAGAAGAGGCCAGCAGAGGGGCCAATGAGGATGGGCAGCCAGAGCAGCCACAACAGCCTCAGGCCAAGAACTCCACTTTTTCTCCAGAGGTATGGGATGACCATATGTTGCTCAGACACACACATTTAGCATGAATATAAACACGGCTGCCCTCCCTTCCTTATCTTCCCATCCTCTCAACTCACTGTCTGCAGGTGAGCCGTCTGCTGGTTGAAGGCGCTGAGATCATTGCAGTCGATGAGGCGCACGAGATGCGCAACCACGAGACACAGTTTTGTAAGGCAATCAACAAAGTGCGCACAAAACGGCGCATTGCACTCACAGGTTACCCTCTTCAGGTGAGTGTGCTTCTTGCTCATGTCAGTGTGTATCTGTGTCTTCTCTTCCTCTTGCTGCTGCCCTAATTTACAGTCCAAGGTGCTGTTGTCAGGGTTGTTAGGGTTGTAAGAGAATGTGGGCCACATTCAATATGCACTTTGGCAAAGTGACTTTGCTTTGCTCTTGAATTCTGGTAAACAAAAGGAAAGCCTGCACAACAGCTATCTGTGTTTCAACCATCCTTTTATCGTTTTGCTGACTGCAGAACAATTTGAATGAGTACTACACCATGCTGAATTGGGTGATGCCCAGCCTGTTCAGCTCTCCCTCTGAGTTCAAGATTGATTTCACCAACAGAATTGAGAATGGTGAGTGCACAGCGCACAACAGCAACATGTGCTGTTGCTTCCAGCAAGGATGGATGCTATGCAACCCCCCCACTGCATGGCCTGGGCTGGTGCATCTCTCTCTGTGCCTGCTTGTGCTTGCTTGCTTGCTTGCATCATAGCTCTTATTTCATGTCTTTCCAACCCGGTTGTTAGGACGGCGCGATGGTGCCACCCAGCAAGAGAAGGCGAAGATGAATGGCGCCCTTTCCATCCTTGAGGACCTCACTTCGGACTTTGTGCAGGTAGGAGCGCCATCTTTGCGCAGATTTCCCACAAAAATGCGCTTAAGGTCCTGCTTGCTCATCATTGAGCAGGTAGCGGCACACCTTGCTGTGCTGCTCACTGCCCAAGCCCTCCCTCAACATCTTGTCTTGTCATGACCCCCAGGTCAAGGGCTATGATGTCCTTTGTGCTGAGCTTGCAGCCACGGGTGTGCACAAGACTGAGCATGTCGTGCTGCTGCGCCTCAGCGGGGAACTGGAGGCCATGTACAAAACATACTTGCAGGTGTGTGTGGGACATCATTGTGACTGTCAGCTGTTCCTGAGGATTTTGGACCGTGAACATTCTTGCAACAAACAAGACCGCAATTGACCTTATCAAAGAGTGGATTCACGTGCACTCCTGACTTGCTGCTTGCAGGCACTGGACGCACATGAGGAGACAAAGTCCCACTTCAGGGATTTTGCTCTGCTCAAGCAGGTAAGTTGAACAAACAAGTTTGGACCTCGTTGAAGCAAACCTTGGGGTAGTGAGACGGAAGGGTAATTTAAGACACAGACCTGACTGCGATGATTGTGGGTGTTAGTGCCACAAATGCTCTATGGCATGCTGAACTGGACGCTTTGAGATGTGTATGTGGTTGCTCACAGGCGATTAATACGCCTGCCCTGCTGGAAGAGAGGCTGCTGAGCTACATCAGCAAAGGAGGAGAGTTAGAGCTGGAGGTAAGCGCATGATCGGACATGTGCATGCATCCATGCTCTATGAGTCTCCTGTCTTCTCCAATTAGAACATGACAATGCCGCGTGAAGGGCAAGGCCAGTTACCAACATTGACAATTTCCTCAGAGTTGCCACAACCACTGCACTGCCCACACACCAACAGGCAACAGAAGGCACCAACAAAAAGCAGAAAGCCAAGGTGTCCATGGGAGTGCTGCGTGCTATGCTGGAGTGCATGGGCCGTATCAGGCTCCAAGTAGCAAAGCGTGCAGGGGGTCAGGCAGCAGCAGCTGCCAGCGCTGCCACCACAGCATCAGCAAAGGCCAAGAGTGCTGCTGCAACTCTGGCAGATGCAGAGAGAGCATCAGGCACACCCTGTACATCAGCCTCAAGAGCACATGAGCCCTTGCTCCCACCAGCAGCAGCAACAGCAGCAGCAACAGAGGTCAGCAGAGGCAGCACACTTGCTCCACTGCCAGACCCATCTCTTTTCAAGCTGAAAGAAGCTGCAGCACAGGCGGCTGCAGAGGAGGAGTCCGCACAAAGCGAGCTGCGCAGGTATGTGCGTTTCTTTGTTCTGTGGACAAGCCACCCTTAAAAGCGGGATGTGCATTTGTTGTAAGTTGAAGCATGCATTGATGTCTTGTTGATAGCTCATGTCTTTCTCCGAGAGGTTTCCTCTTCTTACACTCTTCTTAAGTTTAGAATCTAAACCCTTTCACGTGCATGCAGACGTGTGGATGCGTGGGGCATGCTGCCCAAGCTGCAGTTCCTTGAGGGGCTCCTGCTGGAGTGCCAGGCTATGGGCGTGAAGCTGGTGGGTGCTACTTGCAAGGGAATGAGGGGGCACTCATTCGTTGCTTCTGCACATGCCCCTTCTCAGAGATCACATTTCAAACTGCACGGGACAACACCTGCAGCCTTGATGCTTTGACAGCTGCCCCTCTTTATTGCTCATTGTCATGCACTGCCTTTGTACCTTGTTCTACTCTTTACTACAGGTGGTCTTCTCAGAGAGTCTTGACATGTTGGAGGCTGTCAAGGCACTGCTCACACAACCCAAATGGGGCGCTGGTGGCCGCAAGCTCCAGGAGAACAAGCAGTGGTGGTGTGTGGCAGGTGGAGTTTTGCCAAGACAACGCAGCACACGCATCGGCCAGTTCCAGGCACACAGGGGCTTTGGGGTGAGTGCAGCGTGTGACAGGGTGCTGGGCATCCTATTTTGGGTCTCATGTCTCCCATTACTTCTTGCCTTATCCTTGCTGTTTAACCTGAAGAAATTGCTGGCAGTTGCAATGAAAGGCTGAGCTAGATTATTTCACCCTTGTCTAACAGGTCATTGTGATGTCAACCAAGGCCGGTTCAGTGGGCGTGAATCTCACGAGCGCCTCCAGGCTGGTCATCTGCGATGTGAGTGCAGCAGGCAGCAAGGCAAAAGGCTGCAATCAGGGCCCCCAGTGGTTCCACCTGCGTGCTTACCACTGGCTTCGCTGAGTCCATGTTCCTGCTGTTGGTGTCAAAGAGATCCTTCATGTTTGTAAGGTCTTGATGATTCCTGCCTTGCGTTGCTTGCTTGCACAGCAGCCTTGCACAAGAGAGCAAACCTGACCCTAAGGAACACTTGTTTACCATGGTTTTTCTTGTCTGCTCTTGCAGGTGCCCTGGAACCCTGTCCACAACGCGCAAGCCGTCGGTGGGTTCCCCCCCCATCCCCCCCCCTTTGCCTGTTGCCCTTAAAAGACTGGACTGCCAAGTGCAAGACTGCCCCACACAACTGACCCACACACCATGATATGCATACACTGAACACTGGTGGGAGCACTGCAGTAAGGCAACTAACCCAATCTTGTGCATGCAGCTCGCATCCACCGCATGGGACAGGCAAAGCGCACCTTCGTCTACTGGCTGCTCTACAAGGGCACCGTAGTAAGCCCCAGTTGGATTTGCCTGAGTGCATTGTGTTAGCAAAAACTTAGCAAGGACTGGCTTCCATATGCATGGAAATGCAGCTGAGGGGCTGGGAGGTTTTGTGCGACAGCGGAAGGCCCGCATTATCATTACTACCAATCACACACACTCGAAGCTGCCAGACCCAGATTAACTGCATCAACACTATTGCAGGAGGAGCTCAAGTACAAAGTCAACATCATGAAGGAGGAGCTGTCCAAGCGGGTGAGAGCTCGCTTTGACCCGCTTTGTTTGCAGGCTTCTGTTTGCTGTGGGGTGCTGATGTTCCTGTCATATTCAGGGTGATTTTAGGCAGCTTAGCAAGACCACAGCTTGCACGTCGCTGTGGTGTAGTTTTTCTTTTACAGCACGTGCGTCCACTCATGCCAAGATGTCCGTCCAAACTTGCTCCCAGCGCATCACAGAGCAATGGCTAACCCGAGCCCAGGCCCTGCAACTTCCTTTCTGTCTATTCCACTGCTTACCTTGCAGGTGATTGATCACAAGCCAGTAAAGCGCAAGGCCCCCTTTGACAAGCGCTACTATGAGTACCGTTCGCCTGCGCCGATGCCTGAACAGGACCTGAGGGTAGGTTTGTTGTTACTGAGATGCTAAGCTTGTCCATAAGGCATCCACCCTTGACAGCATTTAGAGCACACAAACGTTCACAAGCGCTCGTCTGTACACTCCTGCAAGATGCTTTGCGCACTAGTGCTCGTCACCTCATGCATTCAGTTCAGCATGTGTCCCCCCTTCCCACAGATTGAGGTGCAGAAGCTCGGGAGTCATGGGGATGCTGTGTTGTCCAAGCTGCTGTTCAAGGGCGCAGGCAGCTCTCCTGGCGCAAGCTCTAAAGGTGCTGCAGGCGTACCCGCTTCGTGCCTGCCTCCTGTCAAGACCCTGCATTCTTTGTTGGTGCCACAGCTACTCAATGGAATTTCAGCTCCAGGAAGTTGTCCTCCTTGTTGAAATAGGTTATGCTGGCGCCCCCATCAGTAACTGCTGTGAATGTGTAACTTCTCGAGTGGATTTGAGCAGGTGGAGTGCAGTGAGGTGGATATATGCATGTAGCCATCCTTTCACTTCTCCTTGTGCGCTTTTTGCAGGCCCTGTGCGGATTGAACCCCTGGCTCCGGCTGTGGCTGGCTACCATCTGAAAGAGTCAATGCTGGATGAGGATGAGAGCGCGGTGTGTGCACAACATTCTTCCTTGTCTGCCAGTGCATAGTGCTCCTTGACGATTGAGACTGAAACTTGTTGCCCTCCCTAGCTTGGTTCTGTGTCCTCATTGGAATGCATGACGCCTGCAAGTGATGTGTTTGCACTGCCCCCCCCCCCCTCCTGCAGAAGCTGACACAGCAACAGAAGAAATTTGCTAGAAAGCACTACCTGTCCACAAGGGGGCCGCAGTCTGGCGCAGACAGCAGGCGGCGGCAGCTGTTGCAACGCAGGAACGCCAAGAAGGTGGGTGCGCACAGAGTCAGTCGGTCAGAAGACATGTGTACTTGTCTTTTCGCAGCCTGATTCTCCTCCAATGTATGTTCAGGCGTGCCTCTCCTAAGGCACATGAACACCGTCTTGTTCCTGCACAGTCCTTCATTCGCTTGAACGCGGTTCTTGCCCTGCAGATTCAGGACAGCGATGAGGAACAGGATGATGGTCAGGCTGCTGAGTTTGCAAGGCTACTCCAAGAGTCGGATTACATGCCACAGCTGCAGCCACTCGCTCAAATGCAGCAGCCCAACGAGCGACAACCGCTTGCACCGGCTCCACAGCCCCGCCCGCAGCAGCAGCAGCAGCAACAGCAGCAGGTGCAGCACTCGCAGGAAGAAGAGCAGCAGAGGCAGGAGCGCCGCGTGCAGAAAAAGCAACAAAGGCAAGAGCAGCATCAGCAACAGCAGGAACAGCAGCAGCAAGACAAGGAGCAACAGGGTCAACAACAGCAGCAGCAGCAGCAGCAGCAGCAAGAAAGCTTCCAGCAGCACTTTGACTGCTTCTCCCCAGATGCCCGCCGTGACTTCTTTGGAAGGTGGGAGCTTGCAAGCAGGCTGTATGCCAGGTTCACACAAGGTCCAGCACAGATTGCAGTTGTAGTTTCAATGCTCACTGGTGATGTGCGGACACCCACAGTGGCTCCCAAGCGCACCTCTAGGGCAGGTTTCAAGAAGACCCTTTCCTTCCCTGCTCCCCTACATACACTCTGCATGCACTCACCACTGCTGCACGCACAGGATGCGCAAGCTCCGTGGTCTGCTGCACCCCAGCATCCAGGCCAGGTGCCACCAGCAGCTGGATGTGCTGTACAACCAAGTGCAGCAGTTCCTGCAGCTGCATGTGGCTCAGCAAGAGCTGTGCCTGGCTGCAGCAGCCAAGGACAACGCACAGCCCCCTGCTGAAGCTGCTCCTGTTCCTCCTGCTGCTCCTGCCGCTGTTGCTGCGGAAAGCAGCGCAGGGCCCACTGCCACTGCTGGTGCACCAGTCAGCAGCAACTCAGCACAGGTAAGCATGCATGTGGTGCAGCAAAAGAGGGTGGAGGGCCCACACGTGGAGGCGGCGCAGGCCAGCAAGCGCCAGAGGACTCAGCACAATCACAGCGATGAGCCCCTTGAGAGGGCACACCAGCAGCAGCAGCAGCAGCAGCGCCAGCCACACCAGCATCCTGAGCCGCAGCCTCAGCAGCCTCAGCAGCAGCAGCAGCAGCGGCAAAACCCTGCAAGCACCCCCCCTGCAAACCCTCCCACTGTGCAGCCCCACCCCTCACATCCACACACCCCACAAACGGGTGCCAGTGCTGGCCGCAGGCTGCTGCCCCCCTCGCTCACGCAGCTTGGCGGTCGCCTCCTGCAGCAGCAGCACCACAACTCCAGCCACCCAAGTACCACTCAGCCCAGCCCCCAACCAGGCTCACGACCCCAGCTGCCACTGCCCCGGCACTTCCTGCAGCAGCAGCAGCCGCAGCGACAGCACCAGCAGCAGCCCAGCACGAGTGCTGCAAGCACCCCCCCTGCACCTCCCCGCCTGCCCCTGCCTGGCGGCACCAGCAGCAGCGGGCACCGCCCTCCCCCCTCAAGGCTGCCTGGCTCTCCTCTTGCCTCCCCTCCCAGCACCTTTGCTGCGCAGCTGAGCCGCAGCCCCCCCTACTCAGCCAGCACTCCTGGCAGGAGGGGCAGGCAGGGCTCAGCCAGCAGGCGGGAGAGCAGCGAGTGCATCGACCTGACACAGGATCCTGATGAGTGAGGGACAGGTGGTGGTGCGTGCAGTGGCGCATGGGCTAGGTATGCAAGTCTTCAGCAGGCTGGAGAGGGAAATGGTGCTCCACCCGTTGCACCCAGTGGGTGAGCACACGATCTTGAAGCATAAATGCAACCGTTACAGTGTTATGGCTTAAAGAACTTGAAGAACCAGAATAAACTGCTCACTTGACTGTTTGTATAGACTAATGTGCACTGTAGTGTGTTTGTGTGTACACAGAAACGCAAGCGTGCTTGGCATTTGTTTACCAGCTCGTTTTCCAGCTCTCATAATTGTACAGGTTATTGGCATGCAGGCTCATGCCGATGTGTGCAGTGTATTTATTAATTGGCAGAGCCTGTGGGTGGCAGAGAGTACACATAAACATTTTCAAAGATTCTTTCCATCCATCCTGTGTTTTCCTTGTTTGTCCTGCTTCAACTGGTGTGCCATCAATGCTGGTGCAGTCTTTTCTTTTGTTTGCTTTGCTTTATCAGGGGCATGTGTTCTTGCAGTTCACGCTTGTTTGTGTGTGTGTGTGTGTGTGTGTGTGTGTGCTCTCATGTTGCAACGCATGCATGTGCCACAGGTCACCCAGGCACGGTGCCTGTGAAACTACATGTTAACTGTTCTGAGTGCAAGTGCACACATGGTTTGTTACAACATGTGACCTCCAGACCAGAAACCAGCAACATCATTAAACAACTGTGTCCCAAGAACCACATCATCAGAGCCGAAAATCAAATGGAGCGCTCGCAGAGCACCAAACAAAACAGCCTGAGGTAGTCACTCGCCCGAAGGAAAATTGAAGCAAAAGCATCACACCAAACAACCAGAACGAAATGTGTGGCAAGGTAAAACGCAAAATTGTTTTCTTGATCCAAGTCCGTAGGTGGCACAGAGGCTGACTCTTGCTGTCTCTGTGCCATCAGCTTCAGCGTTGGCTGACTTAGCTGCGGCAGCCGATCTGGTCCCTGCTTTCGCCCACCAGCGACTCATTGGCGCAGAGGCGCTTCTGGTCCTGCTGTGAGACCTGTGGATGCGAGGCCACAAAAGGGAATGTGTCTGAGGCCATCAGTGATGGACTTGTTTGAGAGAATCCTTTTGGACATAAGGTGGCATTCTCCTGCCTCCTCACTTTTAGTCACACACACACACACAC
>QFBH01000547.1:0-10520 GCA_004335885.1 Dunaliella sp. M2 | reverse complement strand
CCTTCTTCCTCCTCCTCTCCCTCCTTTTCCCCCTCCTTCTCCCCAGCAGCGCCCGACGCCTCCTCCTCTGCGTGCACCACAACACATGTGACACACAAAGTGGTAAGAAGCGGTTTTCCCGCTTGTCAAGAGAGTACTGCCAAGCTGCTCTCCCAGCACCAGCACAAGACCAGGACGGGCACAAGGGGCAGGCCAAGGAGGCACATGAAGGGCAGCCTAGCTCAATCACTTGCGCCCTTCTCCAACTAGATTAGACTAGACTACTAGGCAGCTACTACACACACAGCGCAGCACAGCACAGCACATGACAATGACCCCACCTGGTGGGGGGCCCTCCTCCTGACCGCCTTGCTGGTGCTGCAGGGCCATGTCGTGCAGCGTCTTGCGCAGAGCGTCCATCTCCTCCTTGGCGTTCTTGCTGCTGTCCACCTCCTTGGCCTTCAGCTCCGCATTGTCGTAGGCTTGGCTCAGGGCGCGTGACACCTGCAGATGAACCATACCCAAGTTAATCAAGCTGATCATGTGTTACTTCATCATGGCGCCCACATTATCTCGTACCCTCAAAAAGCCGTGAGAGTGAGGCACCCACAGGTCAGTTCCGGGCTCCTACGAGAATTCCACATCATCACACGCATGCCCCATGCTCATCCTGTGACCTCTTGCGCATTAAGGGCTTGAAACAAGCGTAGCTGGAGCTGCAAAAGAGTCTTGTCAAGTGACCGTGCACTCCAGCCGCCACACTCACATGCCAAATGAAGTCCTGGTCGTCCTGAGGCAGGGGCTGGCCAGCAGACTCAGGGAACAGCGTGTCTGCAGCAATGATGGCCTTGAACTCGCCGTTGGAGGGGACGCGCACACCGCAAGCCTGGTGTGTGTGTGTGTGTGTGTGTGTGTGTGTGTGTGTGTGTGTGTGTGTGTGTGTGTGTGTGTTTGATCCATACATCCACAAATCTTATAAACCGTTCACCTCTCACACTTTACTTATCCTGTTTGACCCTTGACCTCAGACAAGACAGCAGGCCCCACCTGGTAGGCGCCCAGCTTTGGGAAGTTGCGGAAGTAGCGTACGCTGGGCTCATTGGCGACGTTTGGTGCGTAGATCATGGGCCGCCTTTCATCCAGGATGCGGAAAGTGTAAGGTGTCAGGACAGGGGGCTGGGCGCCCTCCTGTAGAAGCACATACAACATACATGTGTGAGCAGGAGCGTGCAAGTATGCATGCGAGTGAAAGCAGAGGGGTGCTGAACTGAGTGCGGTGCTCCTGATGCTGTGCTTTCCCTTGTAAACTCTCCTAACCTCTAATTTTGCTGACATGCCATTGAAAATACCAGTGTGCACTGGTTTGGCTGGCCTACCTCGGGCTCCTCTGCAGGTGGCTCAGGCCGATGTAGCTCCATGGTAGTGAGGAATTCCTGGCCTGCAGTATAGTGGTTTGAAGGGGTAGTTTTGGAGGCATTAGAGGGCGGCCAAACATTCATTGGGAGCTAGGCCAGCCAATGCGGCCAAGGGCGGGCTAACAATGGCATGCATGAAGGCAAGCTGTCATTGAGCAACTCTACCAAGCAATAAGTGTCAGGGGAGGGGGGCTCACCGTTGGATGCAACGACATAGGACAGGTACTTGCGGCTGTAGTCGATGGGCGGCTCAATCTTGGGCCCTCTCCCCTGTCCTTCCTCCTGCTCTTCCTCTTCCTCTCCACCTTCAGGCTCTTCACCACCCTCTTTGCCTTGCTCTCCTGAGAGCAACCATGAAATTGCTTGCGTGAGTCACTGTACGCCCGCACCTTGCTCTGACAAAGCATGTACGACATGCATGGGGATGCTTCTGAACACGTGCTCCTCCCTGCAGCCTCTGTCCTTAAGAGCTTCAACTACAATGAGCTCGCATCTGTGCACCGGCGTGCAGACATCCGGAGACCAGCAACACCCTTGCCCACACACACACAAATGCTGCTTGCCCTTTCTTTGACTCATTCCCTCCTCACTCACCCTCCTCACCCTCTCCCTCCCCCTCCCCAGGATCTGGCTCATCCTCAGACTCTTGGCCTGCCGGGTCCTCCGGGTCATCTGGGGCAGGCCAGTCAGCCATCTCAGGGTCAGCGACAGCTGCCGCATACGCTGAATTGGCGCTTGTGAACTTGACTGCACGTGGAAGGAGCGGGGGATATGTCTGTGTGCGTGTTGTTAATGGATGAGGGTGAACGTGGAGTGCCTGCGCACCTCATCACTTGTACTCACGTCAATCACAAGAAGCTGCTTGTTGCTTAAGTTATGTAAGACACCTGAGACCCACGCACGCACCAACAAGGTCCACTGCTTTCTGGAGCAGCTCACGAGGTTCCAGGACGGTGCGCGCAAGCTCGATGACAGCCTCCTGCTTGGTCTCCTGCTGCTTGCTGGCCTCCTCTGCTGCAGCATTTGCAGCCTCCTGCACGGTGCACATTGATTGAGGTGGTCTGGAGTTTGGCGTGCAAGGGCCTTGCATGGTGTGCATCAATGGTGATTGTGGGGCCTTGCGTTTGCATGCCCTGCCAATTGTTACTTTGTCAGTACGTCTGAGTTGAGCTCTTGACATGCTGAACAGGAAGCACGCACGCATACACGCATATGCGCACATGCGCGCACGCACGCACGCGCACACACACACACACACACACACACACACACACACACACACACACACACACACAGAGCATCTCTTTCGCATCCAACGCAAGCTCCTCACCAGCTCGGCTTTGTGTGCCTCTAGCTTGGCCTCCTTGTCCTTGGTGTACTCTCCAACCACCTCCACGTTCTTGACGTAGCTGCATGTGTGTGTGTGTGTGTNNCGCGCGCGCGCGCGTGCGTGCGTCACAGTGCACTCTGTGTGCGCGCATGTTTGTGTGCCTGCATGCGTGCACTCATGGTGTGTGTTCTTCTAAGCATGTGTGTGAGCCCACTCTGGTGGTGCAATCGCAGAGATGGAAAGCAGGTTCTCAATTCTAAGGCCTGCTCCTCCTCCTCGTCCTCACCGCATGAGGTAGTGCCCCAGGTACTCCACGGGGTCATTGGGCTGCGCTGTTATCACGTCAGCACAGCCCTTGGCCAGCGCATCGCCCACGAGCGACTCCAGGTAGCGCGTGTCGGGCGTGGCCTTGCCCGGCATTTGTCCTGTGCTAACCTCAAAGCAAACGCATGAATGGATTGTTGGGTATTTTGGCCGCCTCAGAAGTGGCGCCCTGACACAAAACGATGCAGAAGTTGTTTCTCGCTGCACTTGTAACAGTGAAGCTATCTCTATCTATCTAGCACCAATGGGCATCTCTTGAGCAGGGGACAGCCCTCGCTGTGCGCATGGGTGTGTCCAGCAGGACTGCCTCCTCCCTCCTGCACGGCGCGCTGGCAGCTTGCAGGCATGCTGTCTCTGCACCACTGCACACACAGGCATGCACGCTGCCGAGCAGCCTGAGGGGCGCAGCAGCAAGTAGCGCAAGCCACCAGCATTCTCAGGCAAGAGCAGCACCCAGAGGCACCGATGGCAGCAGCAGCGCCAAGAAGCTGGGCCTGTCGCAGGTGCAGCACATCGTGGCTGTGTCCTCTGCCAAGGGCGGCGTGGGCAAGTCGACCACAGCAGGTGTGCGCGCAAGGCTGTGTGCTTTGTGTGCTTGTGCCACACAAGCACACAGTATGCATGTTTGGCTGTGTGTATGTATGTGCTTTCATGCGCACTGATGCATGCTGTATTGATGAAGGGAAGCATGTGAAGCTCTGTAAGATCGGCTCTGTTATTTGTCTGACTCTGATCCCCCTGCCACAGTTGTGCACACCTTGCAGCAAACTTGGCTGTTGCCTTGGCTACGCGCTTGAACCTGCGCGTGGGGCTGCTTGATGGTGACGTGCATGGCCCCTCGATTGGACAGATGATGAACCTTCATGGGAAGCCTGCAACAAGCACAGGTGCAGCGAGCTCATATTCCCTTGCTGCTGTTGGTGACGCTTACTGAACCCCTCTGCAAGTTCATGGCTTCATGGTCCATTATTGTTATCTTTGATCTTTGTTTTTGCTTCTCGGGTTGCGATCCTGCTGATCCTCCTATTAAGTCTGTTACAAACGCTCTTTATGTTTCTCCTGGAACTGAATCACAATGCAAGTATCCACGGCATCACAGTTATGCATTTTGCTGTTCCTGCATGCTCACACATGCGCAGGCCCAAACCCACTGATGCTGCCCAAGGAGAACTACCGCGTCAAGGTCATGAGCATGGCATTCTTCATGGTGGCAGATCAGCCTGCGGTCTGGCGCGGCCCCATGGTGAACTCCGCCTTTGATCGCATGGCCATTGGGTCTGACTGGGGCAAGCTGGACGTCATGGTTGTGGACATGCCACCTGGTCAGTACCGCTACAGATGAGCATGAGCTTTTGCATGCGCACGCTCTCTGCCATGGCTCACTTCACGCAATGGCACTGGAAAAGCTCGGAAGAATCAATTTTGAATAGCTCTGCTAACTGGCAATCTCTCACACTTGTGCTTGTGGACCCTGGACAGGCACGGGGGATGCCCAAATAAACCTGGCGCAGCGGATCCCTCTGTCAGGTGCATTGGTTGTCTCTACACCCCAGGATGTCGCTCTGATGGATGCAAGGAGGTGAGAGTGATGCAGAGGGCGAGGTTGACGAAAAGGGGGCAAGCACTCGGCAACTGGAACTCTGTAACCTGCGTGTACTCCTGCTTATGTGCACAACTTGTAATCAGGTTCCGCATCTGCGACAGCTGACATCTTTGTGCGTCAGTTGTGAGCCATTTTAATGGGGACAAAGTGTCAGAAGTTTGACTGGCAGCTTCATAATCGTCTGTGCTCATATCCTTCTCCATCCTGATGAACGTGGTTCTGCCTTGGGTCGGCACAGGACCTACTGGCTTAAGCCCTGCATCAAAGCTCTCACTCTCCTTGGCACGTGCACACAAGATCAATCGCACACACACACACATACGCACACACACAGGGGCGTCGCGCTGTTCAACAAGCTCCACGTGCCTGTGCTGGGTCTTATCGAGAACATGTCTTACCACCAGTGCAAGGCATGTGGTCATAAAGAGCACACCTTTGGGGAGGGGGGTGTGCAGCGCACAGCTGATGAGCTGGGCTTGGAGGTCCTCGCGCAGGTAATTTTTGTGATGGCTCCTTGAATGGCTTTTGAACCTGCCTTTGTGGATGACCGCCAGCTGCAAAGACTGCACGACAAGGGTCGTAGCGGGCTTGATGGAGATGAAGGCTTGGTTTGCTGTCCACGTGACCTAGAATAACACGGAGCACTTGAAGCGTGCAAGAATTTGCAGCTAATCATGGAACAAAATCAATTTTGTCCTGGGCTTTCAGACTCTTGCAGACTTGCGCACTCAGCCAATCTTTCTCTTCTCGTTTTGTCTTCCAGGTGCCCCTGGACATTGCTATTTGCAAGCGGTCAGACGCTGGCGCTCCCATCGTGGTGTCTGAGCCAGAATCTCCCTGTGCGCTGGGCTATGCTGACATGGCTCAGCGTGTGTACAATAAACTACTGAGCTCAGCCGCAAGCCAAGGCGGCATGGAAGCAGGGCCAAAGATCAGCGTGGAATAATGCAGGCGTCCTTGCAAATGTTCTCTGTATGTATGAACACACAGTGTGCGGTTGGAATGCAGGGTGAACTTCGGAGACGCTTCATGCTCAAAATAAGGAGCAACTGAGGCATTGTGTCACAACTATGTGTGTGTGTGTGTGTGTGTGTGTGTGTGTGTGTGTGTGTGTGTGTGTGTAAAGACAGAAGGAAACTGAATGGAACCACCGTTTATCGAGCAACCCACTCACTCCGCATTTTGATTTAAATGAGAAACTATGTAACTGTCATGGCATCGAGCACACTCGTTTCGAACGAGCTCTTTGGCCGAACTTTGCAAGCATCGCAGACCTGCCCAGCCGGCAAGGTGCTGGCGTTGCATGTTTTGCATTGGGCACACTCAAGCACATGTAGATGCACACGCACGCACACACAGCAGCTCAAAACACTGGCATACTTGCATGTGCGTGCATGGCACACGCAGGCACACGCACACACACTCGCACGCACGCATGCACGCACACGCACGCACGCACACACGCACGCACACATGGACGCACACACGCACGCATGCACGCACACACGCACGCACGCATGCACACGTACACGCACACACGCATGCACGCATGCACACGTACACGCACACGCACACGCACACATGCACACCCCCCCGTCCTTTTACTCACCCCCCCCTCCAGGTCATTATCCAGGAGAAGCCCCTCATCCTCGTGCCTGCAAACCTGTGCCTGAATGAAGAGCTGAGCGCCATTGCTCAACTGACTGGATGCTGGGCGCAGTGCAGGCGCGCGCAAGTCTTTGCTCAGGCCTGCAGCGAGCTGCGTGCAGGGCTGCTGGGGTTGCTGCACATTCCTAATGTGCTGGCAGAGGACGACTTGAGAGACGCTGAAGCTGCAAAGGTGCGTTCACAGGTCTGTGTTTGACATGCGCTCTCCTGCGGCGTCACTCTTCAGCATTACCCCAACTCACGGTGTCGGAGGCTATTCTCTGCTGCAGCTTGCTCCGTGAACAGTCTCCATTGCCTTGGCTAAGGCACAGGTACCCGCAATATTTGCTGTTCTTGTGCACACAGGCCTGCGTGTGCGTGGCATCAAGAGCTGCGCAGCCCTTGGGCATAAGCGAGCAAGAGCTGTTGCAGGTGGGGCTCACATTAGTCACAATGCTGTTGCCGGGTCTTTCCTAAATGCCTGCTGGTGTAAAAAAAGCAGCACAGACTTTAACTTTTACTTTTAACAGGGGCTCCTAGCTTTTGAAGCTAACGTGCATGCCTTCAAGTGGGGTGAGGCCTTGTATGAGACAGGCAGCAAGCTCACCCACACCTGCGGGCCACCAAACACCAGGTGAACCATCCCCTTGGAAACAGGGCACCTGCATTCGAGTTAATTGGGATCTCTTCTGTTTCCCTTACAAGTCTCTGGAAGTGGAGAATGACTGCTGCTGCTCAGGAGAATGAGCCTAGGACTAACCTAATTTGTGACGAAAGTGACTGGGCACCATAACTCATTGCAAAGGCTGTCTCATTGCTTGCTTTCTCAGGTACACAACAACAGAGGATGGCTTCGGCTGCCACACAGGTGAGTAGGGTGTGCCATGCCGTTGAGGAAGCACCAAAAATCTTCCCACGAAAGACATAGTCCTGTGCTGCATGCTGAGCTGCTGAAATCTTTGGCTATGGGCGCCTGAGATCATGCACAGATGCACGATCTCTGTGGGATTATTCCTTCCTTTGCATCCTAGTGCGCAGGTCTAGGTGCACTCATGTGCAGGCATGTGCGAGCAGGGGCATACATGCATGTGAGTGGGCACAGACGCCTCTGCAAGGAGTCTTGCCTTAAGACAAAGTTTGTGGAAGGCATGCAGCAGCGTCAGCCACTCCCATTCTTATGTGCCTGCCACTCCCAGCCCTGACAGAGATCCCAAGGGGTAGCGTCCTTACAACCTCCTACATAGGCAAAGAGCACGCAATGATGTCCACCGTATGCAGGTGTGGGATTCTGACGTCAAGTGGTTGTCTGTCGCTGGCACAGTGTGTCTTTTGAAAAGCATGCTTTGTTGGCCAGGAAGCTGCGCTCTAAGGTTTTATAGGACCCTTAATGTGTGCTGTTCAGGTCAGCATTCCCACGTGGGTGTCTTGCTAAAAGCGGTATTTGTATTCCTTGCAGGCAGAGGAACATACGCAACAACTTTCTGTTCACGTGCCGCTGCACAACCTGCACAGAGGAAGTGGACATGTACAGGTGTGCTGGCACAGTGAATAGCATGAGCAGTTCCTCTTGATATGACCTGTACTCAAGGCTTTGGATTGAAGATGGGAACCCGCAGGTTCTCCAGCATGCCTGCGACACTGCTAGAAGCAGGAACTGGGTTCCGAATGTGCATGGCGCGTGCCCTGCGGGATGCGCTGCCTGTGTTCGGAGGTGTGCTGCTTGAGATGACAAGGTGATGCGTTCAGACCACTTGTCATACCACACAGAGGGCTGCCCTGCCCACGCTGCCTCCCGGCGGATGCACGCAAGGCTGATGGAATGCTGACTGAAGAGCTTGCCTCTGCACAGACACCTCTGCCGGGCATTGTGTACCACCACCCCAAGCCGGTAGGCATCAATTTGACAACCAACCAGCTTCTGCTTTGGTTTCTAAGTTAGAAGGCTTGAGCATGGTATGTCTGCCCAGCCTGACGAAGACACGGAAGATACTTACACAGAAGCAACACATCCGTTTCAGACAGGTGAGCATGATGCAGTTAGTTTTGTGGGATGCTGCCTGCACCTAGGTCTAGTGGCTCCACCTACATGCAGCTCCCCAGACCCAATTTCCGGCCTCCTCCTTCCTCAAGGTTCACTGCACTCCACTGGCCTTCTGTGACCTTCAGGTATCACCAAACAAGCCATGGGTTTGCTGCACGTGTAAAGAAACCCTTGAAGATGATGCAGACAAGGGTCTGCCGTGCATAGCCACGGATGGCCCTAACATTGAGCAGCAGCTGGAGCAGAAGGTGAACATGGGTCCATGAAAGCAAGAGGTTTCCCTCTCTGTCAAAGGCTGTGTGACTCACGGATGAGTGAGCATTGTGTGCACATGCGCCAGACATAACACTCAACCCCAGTGCACGTGCATGCAACCTAACTAAATGGTCAGCTGCCCCAAGCTTGACCTGCACAAGCCGCGTCTTTAAGCCTTGTAACACACCTTGCACTGTGTATCCCATCCCAGGTCATTGCTCAGATGGCTGCCTGCAAGAAGACCCACTTTCATCCTGCAAATCTACCAGCATGCACAGCCCTCCTGCAAGAGTGTAGCGGGCTCTTGGGTCCAGCGCACTGGACTACGCACCGCATGGGTCTCGTTGTTGCAGGTAGGCAAGATAACCAACGCTCACGATCCAAGATGAACCACCTGAGTGCAGCAGAGGTGCCAAAAACTCAAAAAAAAATTGGATTTACTCACCAGTGTGACTTACTGTGCCTCCTACTTGCTGCTGGTGACGTGATTTCAGAGTGCAGTGCTGCCCAGCTAGAAGGCATGGCTGACGTGCTTCCAGCCATTGCACACTTGCCACTTGGTACCAGCTGCTGCTCCGAGTTTTCAATGACTTTGAGCAAAATTGAGGTGAGTGAGAAGCCTTTTCCTGGCCTGCATGCCTTGCCTCCTGCATCAGCCTCCCCTATAATGTTGCAATACTTTGGCGCATAAGCAATCTCATCTTGATGCCTGACGAATCTGGCTTCTCTGCATCCATTCCTTCCACATCATGCTGCTTTGACCGGCTCTCGTGTTGAGCTTATTTGGCTGGACCATTTTTTGTGCTTGCTATTTGCACAGACTCTTATAGACAGGACGCTGAAGTGGTTGCGGGGCATACCTGCTTCACCAGCTCGACGGAGTGCCCCAGACCTTATCTGCACCGTAAGTCTTTGCTTTATGCTTTATTGATGCACCTGAGCAAAAATGCCACTAGATACAGTAGTACAGTAGTAACTATATCCGCATTTAGCGCAAAAAATGCTTGATCACAAAACGCACATTGTTTCACATGGCTGCAGCCGCTGTGGGGTGTGGCTTCGCACCTTACCCAGTGTGCATTAAAGAGGGACCTGCCTGAACAGTTGAGAACGACCCGCCACCGCATGGCAGGCCTTGCCCGCCAGTACGTGGAATTTGCACAAGAATCGCACATCTACAATGGACGTCAAGCAAGCAATGACGCAATGCTAGCACGCATGTCAGAGCTGTATGGTATGCCTTGAGCAACAGTTGATGGTTCCCGTGAGGCTGTGACATCACTTGAGCGTCCGATTCATCTTCCTTCCTGCTTGCATGAAAGAGCGCGACAGCTTGAAAATATTTTTTGTAGGGACCTTTTTTCCCCTGGAGCGGAGAGTGTGTGATCACATTGAGATAGTGAGATTGAGAGGATTGATTCTAAATGGAATTGTGTTTTTTGCTCTTGACTGCCATGAGTGGGGCTGGTTGCTAGCGTCAACTGTATGTGACTTAAGCAGCAATTCAAAAATCATGTGTGCTTTGTTTGATTGGTGAGTGATTGTGCTGCCTATCCCATTCATCCTGCAAAATACTGAGGTATTCCAATGATTGATAGCATGTCGTGTGAGGAACGTCCTGAGCGCAATGGGGCATCAGCGGTAATGCGTCTTTCCTTAATTCTTGAATTCTGCAAGGTTTTCAACTATTCTATTTGTTGTTTTTTGTTGTTTGGTCATGACATCTATGAGGTTGCATGCGCAGATTGGGAAATGCACTTTGGCTTAGCCTACGGATCAGGCTTTTGCTTCTTTATTAATCTGGTCTTTTTTTCAGCACGAGGCATGGCGCTTGCCTGTGAGCCACCATTTGCAATATTGTGGCTAGGTAAACCAAACCATTTAAACCATTTACATTACATTAAAAAAAAAGAAAAAAGTCTCAGC
>QFBH01000544.1:20501-32757 GCA_004335885.1 Dunaliella sp. M2 | reverse complement strand
TTGATAACTGGAGGTCCCCACTGTACTGCGATGGTAGGTGTCAGGTGTACTGCTACCCACGCCTTACAAAGGGGCTGAGGATGCCAGGCCAGTTCAAGTTCATCTCAAACGTGGCTTGGATGTTTGGGTGATCTGGGTGGACAGCGTGTGAAATGTAACAGGTATTTTTCTCGGTGCTTCCTTTCAAGCTTCAGCTTCCACACATTGGAATGAATTCATATTTTCTTGCATGAGCACTGCTGCCAAGCCTGTCCCTCTCTTTCCTTGTGCGCAGTCGATGAGCTGTCAGACTCCATTGGTGTGGTGGTAGCTCTGGGCAAGTTTGATGCCATGCACCTGGGGCACCAGGCACTGGCGGCAAAGGTGCGTGTGTTGAAGGGGGAAGTGCGCATGAGTATGTGCGCATGGAAATGCATGCTTGTTTGTGTTTTTGTGATAAGCAGTCCCTGCAATAACTGCTGTTTTACAGTTTACGCCATGGATTTTTCTCCACAAAAATACTCGTGTTGCATGACCAGCACTCGCACCAACTTGCAACACACTTCTGCACACCCTCCTCAGGCTGCAGACATGGGGGGCCACCCCATGCTGCTGTCCTTCAGCGGAATGGCGGAAGTGCTTGGCTGGCCTGCCAGGCTCCCTCTCGTGGCGCCCTGTGACCGTGCACGCGTGCTGCAGTTGTGGGCACGCGCATGCAAGGGCAGGTGAGGTGCCCGAGAGCTTTCCTGAGTGTGGTCCAGGTTGGCTTTGTTTGAGGAGCAAGTCCCCTGAGCTCAAAACCTGCACATCAAACCTGGGGAGGACACTGCATTAAGTATGCTGCTCACCCCTGCCTTACTGCTTCAGCATGTGCATTTGGGAAACAGCACATTGCTGCGTTGTGTGCACCGAGCAGAATGGGATGTGTGCGTGTTCATGCGCGCACATTCGAAACACACACATGAGAGTGCATGCATGTGTGCAGGGTACCGCGCCAGCGCATGATTCCCTTCCACCAGATCCGTGGTATGCAGCCAGAGGAGTTTGTACAGCTGCTTGCTCACGACCTGCGGGCTGCCGGTGTCGTTGCCGGCTGCAACTATCGCTTTGGTGAGTGGCTCCCAGTTTCTATTTGGTCTCAGCTCCAGTTTGTCATCAGTGCTCTTCAATTTGTATGCCCTTGCCACATTTCAAGCTGCAAATGCTCGCACAAGCCATAGACACAGAAGCTCCCCACTACAGCTTTGTTTTCTCAATCCCTTGCTACACTCACCGTGGTTCTCTGTGCAGGCTTTCGAGCCTCTGGGGATGCGCAAGCTCTGCAGACACTCGGAGCTAAGTATGGCCTTGCAGTGAGCATCATGGAGCTGGTCCCAGACATCAACTTGCTCCTAGAGCAGCACCAGGCTCTTCAGGGCACCACCGATAACAGCGACGTCCAGGTGTCCTCGTCAAAGGTGAGAGGAAAGATAAAGGGTGCTCTGCTGGAGTGTCATGCAAGCCGCCAGAGCCCTGTGTTTCATGGACAAGCTGAATGATGAATATGTGCTTACTTGGGTGAGATTGAGTAGTGCTTTAAAGACTGCCCCCCCTGGCTTCCCACGTCTCATGGATTTCTTTTTTTCCTTGCACTGCAGATCCGCGCCATGCTGGCCCAAGGGGACATGGGCCCAGTCATGAGATCCTTGGGGCGTCCTTACCGCTTTGTCTTGTTCCTGAAAGATGCCACCTCCCTCTTTGCAGCGAGCACATCAGAACAGCAATCCCAGGGTGGGAGCACACGCGAGGCACCTGAGGTTGTTCTTACATACCCGCCTGGTTTGGGGCCGCAGCCAGCGTTAGCAGAAGGACTCAACGACAGCAAAAGCAACAGCCACTCAGATAATTCACGTCCATCACCAGCAGCACCTGAAGCACGCGTTTTGAATGAGCCCCCTGGGCAGGGCGTGTACAGGTGCTCGGTGTTGCTGATGGCCAGTCCCGTGGATGATCCTGAGGGCATTGATAAATGGGCAGGGCCTGTGGAGATGGGGCCAGGGGACCTGCCCCCTGCCCTGGCCTCGCTAGCTGATGAGGATGAGGGCGTGCAAGGTGAGTGGCAGCCTGTCTCGACAGCACCTGTGCACAGCTTCCTGAGCTTTAGGGCAGCCTGCCTTGAGTGAAGGGTGGAAGTGGAAAGCAGGAGAGGGGCGCTGCCGCTGCCGTCAGCATTTTCTTTTGTGAACCAGAAAGCCACAATTGACCACAGGCTCACAAGTGAATGCTCTGGCCACATCCTTGCAGGGCCAGGACTGCAAGAGCTGCTGCAGGAGCCAGACCAACCGTTCAGTAGCCTGCAAGTGAGGCTGCAAGGGGACCGCGTACGGTTGGAAGCACCGGAAAGCTGTAGCCCCAACTACCTTGGGAAATTGCAGCAACAAGCGCAGGACATAGGGCGGGCACCCTGCTACTTAGCGTTAGACTTTGACCAACCTAGTTAGCTGAGTGAATAAGAATGATAGCAGCCTTTTTAATGTGCGGTGCCTGCCTTAAGTGCCCGGCGTGCGTACAATTAACTTACTCATGGCATGTGCGCGGGGGACTTCCTGTTGAGCTGCCCGCCCATGTCAATTTTGCCCTGTACCATTACTCCTAGCCAGAAAACTAATAGTGCTGTGGGTTTTGTTTGTGCTGCAGCTCACCCCTATTTTGACCATTCGCGCACAGTTGCCTTCCACCTCAAATGGATGTTACAAGACAAGCAAGAAAAAAGAAAAGGTCGTTCAAGCAATGAAATGTTACACGTCTCAATGAAATGTGCGGCCACATGGACAGCGGCAAAAAACCTCCAAGTGTGGAGGGAAAAACCGTGCAGTCCCTCGCGCCAGACAACACTCTTCTCATCAGTCGGCACTCTGAACTCAAGTTTGTCACAAAAAGAAAAATCCTGGGACGCGACGCTCTGCCAAATGACACAATCTTGCTCTTTAAGATACCCCCAGAGGGCAAACAAACCGAGCAGTCCTCCTCTGCAGCCACACTGTCGACACGCAAGTCGTCTGAGAGCTCACAACGCCACCATGTCCCACCCCAGGCCATCCTCTGCACTCGGCTCCAGCAACCCACTTGGCAGCAAGCTGGTGCTGCTGCTGCTGCACCCGTGGCCAGCACTGTCGAGCGCCTGAAGGGCACCAGGCACAGAACTGGGTGCCAAGCCACCCCCCTGCATGCCCAGCACGGCAGTGTTATCGCCTGTGCTTGCAGCAGAGGCAGCAGCTGCAGGCCAGAAGGCACTGCCACCTCCTTCGCTGTGGCCTGGCAAGCCAAACAGATGGCCGCCAACACCTACATCACATCCACTCAAATGTCCTTCTCCAGCTGAACCACCAGGACATCCCTGGCTGCTGCAGCCTGCATCCATCCCAGCGCCCAGGCCTAAGCCAAGGTCCCAAGCATCGAAAGCACCAGCATACAGTGCACTGGGATCAAACGCATGTTCATTCCAGCTAGGATAACCACTGGCTGCGCCCTCACCAGAGTGCAAGGCACCACTGTTCACCCCATTTCCGCCCACACCACATGCAGCACCAGCGCCTCCCACACCAACTCCTGTGGCGCTGCTGCCACCGAACAGGCTCTCAGAGTCCATTAAACCAGCGCTGCCATTAAACAAGCATGCAGTGTCTGTGGCACTGCCAGTGCCAGCGCCAGTGCCCAAGCCCCCCAGCCCAGCACCCCCAACACCCACACCCCCACCAAAGCCGTCTGCCATGCTCGCCCCCGAAGCACCAAGGCCGCCCATTCCTACACCCCCAACACTGCCGCTTGGCATGGCACTTGCCAGAACACTGCCACTTGCGCCACTACTGCCGAAACCATCACCACCAGGTGCACGACCAAGGCCAGAGGATGCCAGCCCCAAGCCTGACAGTCCCCTCAGGCCTGGCAAACCCTCACCCCTCATCTGACTGAGTCCCCACAGCCGGCTTGCGCTGAAGGGCGACAGTGGGCGCTGCAGGGGGTCAGGCCCATTGAGCAAGGCAGACAATGGTGGGGGGCGGGGAGGAGCAAAGCCAAAGGTGCTGTTGGCTGATGAGCTGGTGGTGCCTGGGGAGGCATTGCCAGTGCAATAGTAGGGGGGACTGAAGGCGCCGTTGCCCAGGCCACCACTGCTGGAGGCCCACATGCTTGCCTGCGGACGTGTCAGGTGTGCGTGTGCATGTATGAGTGTGCGCTTGTGTCATGGATTAGGTGCGCTTGCTGTCACCTTTTGCCTCCATTGAAATGCGCACGGAATCATTCCCTGTCTTCAAAAGCCGAGCAAGGCAGACAAACTTGGGAAGCAAAGCAGCACACCCACAGTTTCTGCATGCTCTTTCCCCTTCACTCACCCGCTTGCTGCTGGGTGACTCGTCTGAGAACAGCACCCTGCCCTCTCCCATCACACCCCCTTCTGCCTCACGCTCCCTCTTCCCCACGCAACCACCACCACCACCACTGCCCTGCCCAAGCTCCCGTGTGTCCTCAAACAGACCCTCAGGCCACGCGCTCTCCCACACATGCTCACGCACACGCGCCAGCTGATCTGCGCGCACTGCACCCTCCATCCCCCTTCCCATCTCTGCTGCCTGCCCTGGCATCAACCCACTGCTCGCTGCTGCAGCATCCTGCCAACCACTGCCTCCACTCAACCAGCCCAATGCCACATCTCCTCCACCCAGGTAACTACCTCCCTCAATGCCCTGCTGCCAGCCATACCCACTCAATGGCTGAGGGAGTGCTGCTGCATGCGTGCCCTCCCAATCGTGCCCAGCATGGCCTTGCATCAAGGGGGGTGCACTCCCACTCCAACCAGCAGGTCCCTTGTGGCTGCGTGCGCGGCCACGCCCAGGCCATGCTGTGCTGCGCTGCGCTGCGCTGCGCGCGCCCCTGTCCACCACAGCTGCTGACTCAGCGCCAGGGCTGCTGTGTGTGCCCTTAGCAGCTGTGCTGGCTGCAGTGGCGGTAGGCGCTGCTGATGCGAGGGTGGCGCTGCGCTTGTGGAGGGCCTCGAGGGCGGAGCATGTGGTGGGGGAGTGCGTGCCACTCAGTGCATCCATGCAAGCCTGCAGGCGCGCCATAATGACCACAGCGTGAGCATACTTCCTCATGATAACTTGAAGCACACTGCCAGCCTTTTTAAGTAAGATATGATCCAACAGGAGCAGTTGCTTGCTCTTCTGCTTTTGCACCCCAAGAATTGGACTGCGTGATCAACCACGCACGCATGCGTGCGCTCACCACTCACCTTGCACTGCTGCTCAGACAGCATCGGAGCGCACCGCTCTGCACGCTTTGCCAGCTGGTCCAGCAGAGGTGCATGGGCGGTGATGCCTGCCTCTGCTGCAAGCTTCCCGAAGGTGGTCAGCGCCAGGACGAGGGGCTGTGTGTGGGGGAGAAAGGTGAAGAAGGGTTGAGTGACAGTGGGAGAACGGGAGAGGAAGTCTTTCTAGGAACAGATAAGCCTAGGCCTTCATTGACATCTCCAACTGCATTGCACAAGCCCCTCTAATGCACTGCAGCCAGTGGCGGGTCGTGAAACCTGTCAGTGTACCCCGCACCTGGCCACTGAAGCGCTCCGCGCGCGCTGCCACAGCAGCCGCCAGCATAGCCAGCAGCTCCTCATGCTGCAGCCCCTCCTGAGAGCCTCCCCCCTGCTGCCTGCCGCTTGTCCATTTCTCGTCTGCCTGCGCCATCTGCTGCGCACGCACACAGCTCCAGGCTGCTTGTGCGATGGCTGTGGGCTCCCATGCTTGGATGCCGCTGCCCTTGCTGTTGTTGCTGGCACCAGGGACTGCAGAGCTGCTGCTGCTGCTGCTGCTGCTGCTGTTGTTTGTGAGTGCTGTGCTGGGGGCACAAGGGTGGGCTTTGACCTCCTCAGCGATGGCATGGAGCAGCCTGAAGAGAAGGGAAGAGAAGGGGGAGCAGGCGGTGTTTCAAGCTGGTCTGGAGTTAGTTAGGGCTGTTGCCATTCCTTTAAGCATTCTGCATCATCACCTGTGGCACCCGCCGCAATGAGGGAGAAAAGCAAGCACTTGGAAGGAAACCAGCTGCAGAATACCTTGCTCACTCCGGCAAGCGAAACTTAATCAGTTGCAATCAGTTGCATTACCTTGCGGTGACCGCCCTGTCCCCCAGCTCAGCTGCAGCCCACGCCACAGTTGTGAGGCACAGAGAGGACGACCCCTGGCCACCATGCGTGGCCCATGGGCCCGCGTCTGCACCCTCCTTGCTGGCTGCTGGGGCATGTGCAGTGGCTGTGCCAGGTCCCAGGCCACTGACAGCTGCGCGACGCAGTGCCTCATCAGCGAGTGCAGTCATGAAGGGTGGGTGGTGGTGGCCCAGGATTGCGCTGCCCCATGCCAGGTTGCACAGTCCCTGTCAGTGCGCATTCAAACCAGGAGCAGGAGAGCTTGAAGTGGTGGCTAAGGTGGCAGCTGTTGGACGAGTTCTTAATGAGCCAAGGCTCACAGCCCCACACCCTTCGTGCAAGACTCAAGCTTGAACTGCACAATGTGCAAGGTGCAACTTGCAGCTGCAAGCGTAAGCGTCCCTTCATATCACCACCGCTGTCAGCTTGCACAGCGTCATGCATTTTGGGGCGGTGCTCTGGCATACCGCCTTACCTGGTTGTCAAATGCGTGCAGTGCGCCAGGCTGGCTGTAGCGCTGGCTGATGGCAGACAGCAGAGGAGGGCACGAGTGGTTCAGCTGGCCCAGTGCCCACACAACGTTGGAGATACCCTGTGGAGCCGAGGATACGCACGGGGGCTAGGTGTTATGCTACAGCGCAGAAGAAGCGAATGTATGTAGAGCAAAAATGAACATGCAACATGAGACAGCCCCTTCCACAGAAAGTAAATACACATGCAGAAGCGCACCTGAGGGTGGAAGTGGTCCATCTTGTTCAGTGTCTCCTGCAGGAGCTCATCCAACAGCGGGCCGGCATGGTGGTGTGCCCTGCGAGAGAGATGCAGGCAAAAGGATGGCATGTCACTTCTGCTTCCCCTGCCTGACAAAGAATTGGCTGTCTGTTATCTCAGCAATTCTGTGCGTGATTCTCTGTCACAGGCCTAACTGTGAGCAGTCGCTTGGGCTTTCCTGTAACCCTTTCTTAGCCTCACCTGCCCAGCGACCACAGAATGTTGCTCAGCTCCTGCTCCTTGAACACACGTGGGCCCAGCTGGGCAACGCGCTCACACAGGCCTGCCAGTGTGCCTGTGTCGTGGTGCTCCAGGCTGGCAAACGCCCACCTGCAGCGAATATAAACACATGGGCGCTGTGAGCTCCAGGGGCTTCTATAAATCCCTATGGGCGTTTGTTCTCAATCAGACTGGTTATCTGGGATCGAGTCCACTGAATCTCCAACACACAAGCCTCCTCATGCATTCCGCAGGGTTTGCAGGACACGAGACTCACAGTCACAGGCACTCACATGATGTTGGCCACCTCCTGCGGCTTGAACTGCTCCCGCAACAGGAGCACGCGCTCCGACATGAGTCCCAGCAAGAAGGGATCACGGTGGTGCATGTAAACCATGGCCCACGCCAGGTTGGATAGGTTCTGCGAAGGAAGAAGTCCCAGTAGTTGCATGACGTGGGATTGGATGCGCCAGATGGATTCTCAAAATGAATATGCAGTGATGATGGATTTGGGTCCCACCATTGCTGTGAGTTCATGCAAGTCTGTTGGTGCACATGTACACAGGCAACCATGAACACTCATGAACATGCTAGAACACAGCACACAGCAGCACCCTACCAACCAAGCCACACCCACCTGCGCTGCAAACTCATCGATGCGCGCGGCTGCTTGCTGCGACAGCGCAGCCGGCAGGCACCCATCTGGCACATAGCGCATCTTCGCAAAGGCCCATGCGGTGTTGGCCAAGCCGCGCGCGTCAAACGTGTGCAGGTGCTGCAGCGACAGGCTGTACAGGCAGTCTGCGAGTGCTCTGGCCCTGCCAGACAGAGGAGCTCCTCCTCCTGTGCCTCCATGGTGCCCCAGAGCTGTTGTCGCTGCTGCAGGGCCGTGCCCACCGTTGCCCCCTCCCTGCATCACGCCTGCAGCATCGCTATCACCACTGTCAGCACTGCTGGCTCCTGCCTGGTGCTGCACAGCAGCATGCTGGGCTGCTGCTGCTGCTGCTGTCAGTGCAGGGCGGCTGCTTTGCTGTGCTGCTGCTGCGGCTGGTAGTGGTGCTGATGGTGCTGGTGATGTGGCTGCCTGTGCTGCTGCCTTGGCAGAGGCATGCTCCGCCTCCACCAGCTTGGGTGCGCGAGACACAGCACTGGAGATGCTGCAGGTAATGGTGAGTCAGGCACAGAAGGCAAGAAGTGAGTGGATTGCCATGAAGCAAAGGTGGGCTTCTGAGGACAGAGAAGACGCATTCAATCACACATCCATTTATCTCATGCTCATCACCTCCCAACAGTGCAAAGATCACTGTTTCAGGTTCGTGCTCACCCAAGAAGGTGAAACAGGGGGACACGGGCACACTCACTTGAAGAAGTCAAAGCTGCTGCCGCGAGCGCGCACAAGCGCCAGCAACTCCCCCACACAGCTTGCACTCATGATGCTCTTGTTCAGCGCCACAGACATGCCGCTTCCCCGGCCCCTCGCCTGCTTGTGGGAGGGCTGGGGGTGAGCGACATGGTGCTTCTGCTGCTTGAGGGTGTGCTGGGCCTTGGCTGAGTGCTTCTCAGCAGGGGGGGCATGGACACTTGAGAATGCTGGAGCAATGTTGCTGCTGCTCCCAGTGCGTGACGCTTGAGGTGCCATGGCTGTGCCAGCTGCAACCTCAGGCAGCACCTGCTGCTGCTGCTGCTGCTGCTGCAGCTGTGCTCGCTGCACTTGCTGCACAAACTGCTGCAGCTGACGAGCCTGCTGTGCCAGTTGCACCTGCTGTGGTGTCATGGGCTGTGCCTGCTGCTGCTGCTGCTGCACATGGCTGCCAGCCTCCACTGCTGCTCCTCCCAGCTGGCTGCTTGCTGCAAGCTCGCTCTGCATGTCTGCGACTGCTGCGTGTTCTGCGACTGCTGCGTGTTCTGCTGTAGCTGCTGTTGAAGCTGAGGGCTGGTGCAGCGCGGCAGCTGTTGGTGCTGACGCTTCTTCTGCTAAAGCAGCAGCAAGAACATCGGGCATGCTGGCAGCAGGGGTGGTGGCAGCAGGGGCAGGCTGCAGGGCATTGCCACTGATGTCCCCTGATGAGGGTGGTGCCAAAGGAGGAGGGGCAAGAGGGGGGGTGCTGCGCGTGCCCAGCCTGACCGGCTTTGGGGAGAGAGGGCCAAAGGGGAGAGGGCGAGAAAAGGGCGGTGGGATGGGGGCGTTGCGTTGCAGCGCCAGGGGCTGCTGCTGGTAGTAGTGGTTCAGTGCGGGCAGGACCTGTGCGCTTGCCAGGGGTCCCAGCCCAGCCAGCTGGGCATTGTGCAGGTGTGACCAGTAGTGGGGGCCAGCATCAGTGGAGCTGGAGCCGTAGAAGAAGGGGCCCCTGCGTGTGTGAAAACGGGTGTTAGTCTGGTGAAAAGGTGCTTGGAACGTGTGATTACCGCAAGGGAGCGCGGCACTTGTTTCAGCTCTCCCCCTCACGAATGGGCGCACCTGTTGCTGCCAGGAGGCTGCCCACCAGCTCCAGAGTTTGCATGAAAGTCCCAGCCAGGGTTGAAGTTGAGCTCCAGTCCAGGCACCACCTGGTGCAGGCCATCTGCAGGCGTGAGAGCGTGCTCAGGGACACAGGTGATTGGAGGGTGGTTATTTGAGTGATAGTGATTGGGATGTGCTATGCATTTGTGCAGGCATGCACAAATGCGTAAATGTGCGCGTGCATGTGTGTACAAAGGCATGCAAGTGCGCATATGTGTACAAAGGCATGCGAGCACACATGCGTGTGTGCGCGCGCATGCATGCATGCATTTGTGCATGTGTGTATACGTGTGTAAGCGTGTGTGTGTATGCAGGTGAAAGCGCAGGTGGTAATCGGGTTGCAGAAAGCTTCTGGTGGCACGCCCCAAATCTCGCCACACAGGCCTCCATCAGACGCACACAGAGCACTGTTGCACACACACCTCTGGCTGCAGCGGCGGCCTGGAGGGTCTTGCGAAGCAAATGGGTTTTCGACGCCATCTGCGCTTGGCGGCCTTCTGAACTTCACGCAAGGTGCTTCATCTGCTAGGAATAGGACAGGGATTAATGAGACAGAAAGTTTAAATTTGCTGTGCATGCAGGATTTGTGTGGGATTGTTTTGCAGCTGCCTAATTGCCTAGTAAAAACTAAATGGCATAGACCAAGTCATCTCATTTTCCTGCTTCCATGGCTCTGCTTCTGCTGAGGGGAACCGGCAGGAGGCTCCTCACAGCTGGCCAGCGCGCACCACTGCACCCCTCGTGCCTGGGCACCGCCCTGCGTGCTCCTGCGCTGCCCTTCCACCATGCCCGCTCCCTGCGTGTCTGCCCCACACAAGCAGTCCCCCTGCCTGCCACGGAATGGGAGACGCACAGCAGGCCTGAGGTTGTAGGTACGCACGCAGAAGGGCTCCACCACCACCACAGCACCAGCCAGCCATCAACCCCCGCAGACAGCCACGCGCAAGCAGCCCAGCAGCAGAAGGAGCAGGCAGACCTGGAGCAGCTCCTCGGGCCTCTCAGCTCTGCGCCACTGGTACGTGCTGCCAGCTTCATACAATTGAAGGCCTGGACGCGCACATTGCCATCGGTTTTAAGTGCACACACACACATGCATGCGCATACGCACGCACACGCGCGCACACACACACGTACACATGCACACACACACACACACACACACACACACACACACACACACACACACACGCACACTTCCCTACAAGCAGGCTTCACACACACTTCCCTACAAGCAGGCTTTTTATGTGGACCGGAGGCAGCGGTCTGCATCACGGTGAGCTTGTGTATTTTCTCGCACCTGTCATTGCACTTGTGAGCTTAGTTTGCGGCATGGTTAATTATGCGGCTCCTAGCTGAGCAAGAGCAAGGACAGTGCTGCAGCAAAGTAGCTGCTGCGACAATGGGCTTTCCGCTGGCTGAATACCAAGCAACGCTCACGCTGCCCTGCTGCAACACAGGAGAGCTGCCCAGAGAAGGCCGGGGTCCCTCCCTCCACCTGCATGCTTTCCACCAGGAGAAGTCTTCACACCACCCCCTCTGAGCACCATGGTGCGGGCCTTCCCCAGCAATGAAATGGCAGAGCTTGTCATCCAGGTAAGCTGGGAGAGAGGTAATTAGGTTTGTTGCTTAATAGTATTAATAATAGGGAGGGAGTGTGTGTGTGCCAGGCTCTGGCATCCTCTGACAGTTGCGCACTGTGACAAGTGGTGGCTTCTCCTGGCATCTTTGTTTTTAACCACTTTCCCTTGAACGCGGCAACTGTTGATGCTTTAACAGGCGGTTGACCCAGATGAGAAGGTGGACTCCAACACTGGCTATAGAGTGTAGCAGAGAGAGAAAGAAGTAGTAGTAGAGAGACGTATAGGAAGACTTCTCATGCCAGACTTGCCCCCACATTACTTCCTCCTGCAGGCATTGTTGTCAACATACGCACGGCAAGCCAGGGTGGTACACGTGAGTGATGTGTGGCTGCTGCGTGAATGAGTGGATCATGAACTGCGTCTATTACCATGAAGTGCGAAGTTCCACACAGTTGTATGTACTGCACAAGGAACTGAGAAGAGTTTCACTCAGGCACTCATTGCCTGCTGCATCCTTGAGCATACACATAGATCTCTAAGACACATGTGCGGGGGGACTTGGATGGCTTGATGGGAGGAAGTAGGGACAGGGGCGTGCTGGCCGCGCTGTTGGGCATGGCGATGGGTGATGGCAGTGTGGAAGCTGCGGGGCTGCCATCTGTGTTCCTGCCAGGCTCATGGGGCTGCTGTGGGGGTGCGCCATTGCTGTGCGCGTTGTGCGTGTCCGCTGCTGAGCTGCCACCGCGTTTACGCCTGATTTTCCGCAGACAGAAGTAGGTCCCGCACAGCAGCGGGTACAGCAGCAACAGGGTGTGAAGCACGCCGTCCCAGCTGCCCAGCTCCATGCTCCAGGGGCGCTAACCTACGCACATGAGAAGAGCTCCTACACACTGGCCTACAGCCCAGCCATTCCTGCTACATGCAATGAAATGAAATGTTTTGGTGTGTGCTTCATCATCAACGTGGCTTCCTGAATTGCACGCAGTGTGAAATCACATATGCGCGCACACAGAGTTTATGATAATTGCATGCTACAAT
>QFBH01000543.1:8914-28818 GCA_004335885.1 Dunaliella sp. M2 | reverse complement strand
GTGTGGCCCACAGACGGCACCCCCATCACACTGCCCCCAAAAGACGAGTCCGGCCGCCATTCAAGCACCGCTGCTGATGGGCGCTTGATCGCTGGGCCCCCTGCATCCCACATGGAAAAGATGCTCACGCTGCTGCACAAGGGCATGCCTGCGGGTGTTGTGAGTGAGACGCCTGCGGAAGTCGCAGCGACAGCGGCAGCAGAGGCAGCGGGAAGGGGGCGTGGGGGCCAGGGGGCTTTGCAGGGAGCGGCAGGGAGGCTGGAGAAGAGCATCACAGGTGAGTGGGAGAGGGGGTGTGAGGGTGTGGGAGCAACAAGAGCATTACAGGTGCTTTTAGGGGGGGGGGGGGGGTTGAGGGTGAAAGAAATCTCTTGTGCAAGCACTTAGGTGCATGCGCAGGTTTTTGCAGTGCGTTCTTTACCGCCGGATCTGTGGCAGTCATCACCTATTGCCGCGATGCTGATGCTCCAGAGTGGCCACCGTTTTGTGGGCTGTGCTAGGTTTATGAACGTGAGCACTCATAGCCATAACAGGCAAGGTTTGACCACTCGCATACCAACCTATATGAAACTATGCTCCTGCTGCTCACAGGCAAGGGGCAGCCGCCGCCTCCCCCGCTGGGGCCTCACGTAAAGGTCCCCCTAAAGGACACAAGGTGGAAGGCACAAGGCTCAGAGGTGCGGCTGTGTTGGAGGGGAGCAGGTGGAATGGAGAGGCTTGTTGTGTCTTGAAGCGAGACCTGCACATGATGCCTGACATTACTGCAGGGTAGATGCGAGTCCCCAGCATTGTGAGAGGATTGCTTGACACACACACACACACNNCACACACAGGTGTCCGTGCACGCAGCTGCGTGCTGCTGGGGCTGCGCACGCGTGGTGGCTGAACAAGAGACTGCCAAGGAAGCCCAGGCCAGAGAGACTGAGGTGCAGCGCGCACTCATGAAGAGCACCACGAACCGTGTGCCTCTGTTGCGTTTGGGCCTTGGCCCCAGGCAGGGAAGCAGGAAGGCCAGGGACAGTGCATCTGCTGCTGGGCCAGGCTCTGGCGTGCGAGCCAGGTGAGGCTGTGCATGTATGGCATGAAGTGGCGATCAGGCCATGGCTCAGGCCACTTCCCTGTTGCCCACGGGCAAGCTGATTAAAGGACCCTCTTGTTGATAGAGGCTTTAATTCGTATTAGCTGTGTACGCGCTCTCACTTCAGGCATTGTTGGTGTGCTCTATCTCAGGGCTTCCACGGGTGTCCTGGACCAGCAGGAGACAACCACGCAGCTGCTGATGCAGATGCTGGCTGCAGGTGCGCGCCCCGCCTCCTCATCCTTATCCCCAATCACTGCACAGATCATCGTGTGTCAGCTCACATGACTGCCGTGCTCTCTAGCAAACCTGCTAGTGTGGGAGAGCCTCCTACCTGCAATGTCTAGTCTCCACATCCACTTTGCGTGCCATCTTTTGCACTCACAGGCCTGAGCTCCCCTTGCAACGGCCCCGCAATGCACATCATGTCCACCTCGCTCGTGTCCATGGCATACCTGCCTGGTGCAGTCCCCATGCTGCTGAAGCTGGGCCTCATAGACTCAGGTGCGTTTGGAATGGAAGGCCTTGTGTGTAACAGTGTTTCGCGGGAATGCAAGTAAGCGCGCGTGCTGGCGTTCATACAAGTCCCAAGGGACACTGCAGCGTGACCCTGCATGCAATTCAAGATCAAGTAGTGTTCTCCATTACAGTCTTGCCACGCCACTGCTGTGCCATACTCCCTGCTTGCCTTTCCTCCCAGGCGATCAGAGAGGGCGTCCCCCTGCCCCAAGTTTTGGCAACAGCAAGCCAAAAAAGCCCAAGCAGGTGTGTTTGGCATTTACAAGCTTCCAACCGCATTCCTTTTGGTCAGACATGCTCTATGCCTCCATTACTCAAATCAGCCGCCAAATCTGTGCATTGATCAAAAGCGGGCAAGACACCCAGTTTTGACCCCTTTGGGCTATTTTTAACACAGCCAGAGACTGTGCTTCCGACTCCCAAGCTGCCTGCTGCTCACTTCTCTCATTGCTTAACTCTCTGGACACTTTCAACACCAGGGTAATGACCAGCACTTCGGGCGCTGGGGTGTGCTGCCTTACGAGTACCCTCCCAGTGGCATCCTTGGCCTCATGGCCCGCACCAAACGCACCTCACATGTGCAGTGCGTGATCGTGCTCATTGCATGTGTGGCCCTGGCAAACCCAGGTGGGTGTGCAAACCTGCTTGGGCTTGGTGTGGTGCTTGCTTCAAGCACTCGGCCATTGTTGTAAATGTCTGTTCGTTTCAGGGCCATGTTACGTTTTGGAACCGCAGCAGCACAAGCAGAATGTGATCAAAGTGCCTAAGAAGTGCATCTCTTACTGCACACACAGCACAGCACAGCAGCACAGCACTCTCACATCTGTGAACAGACTCATCTGTGTACATGCACACCTGCGCAGCTGCGCCACCTGGCAAACCTCCCCGTCCAGCGTGGTATGTCCCCCCTGCTTTCTGGTCACGCTCCTGGTCACAGCGCGAAGGCAATGGACACAACAACGGGTGAGTGGAGCAAATAACGATATGGGCTTACCCCTGCTATACCTAAGGGCATGCACAGACATGTTCAGCTGTTGTGCATGTCCAGCACCCACTCCAATGGCCTCTGCATGCATTGTAATTAGAAGCCAACCCCCACCACCACCACACACACACACACACCGTGCCCTTCCACGTTTGCGTTCTCAGTCACAGCAATGGTGATGGCAACGACTCAGAGGACGAGGGGGGCCTGAAGAGAGGAGGTGTCAGCGGCAGGCTGCGGCTTCTGCGGGCAGGGGCCTGGAACTTGCTGGATGTGTGCAGGTCAGTCATTGAGATCATCTGAAACTTGAACAAGACTTGGGTTTTTGAAACTTGGACTGACTCATTTCAGCACAAAATGCATGAATAAAATTTTCATTTTCATGCGATAACACGCCTGGCTTTTTTTTGTCTTGGTGCCCATGCCCCAAGGTGAATCCTTTTCATGGGCTGTGTTTCGTTTGGGCCTCGCAATGGCGTTGGTTTACTCAAGCAGGTTCATTCAAGCAGATTCACGCATCCTGCAAATGTCCTACCTCACTCCCTTTGAGTACAGGCAAGACTGCACGCCAGAAGCCAGCATGGCGGTCCAGCAGGTGCTTGCCATCGCCTACACTTACCTGGGCCAAGAAGTGGAGCTCTGCTACAGCAAGGTGTGCTTTCTCTCCAAAACATTGTGTCTCATATTGAGTTGATGCCTTTCTAGGCTTCTCGTCATGCAATGGAACACGGAGTCAATGAAGCAGTCCCCTGGCAGGAACTGTTTAAATATGATGCTGATTGGTCCATGCTTGTTGCCATTCCTCATCTTCATGGCTTCATTCTCCTTGTCATACCTGCATCACCCCTCAGGCAATGGCCACCTACCGCCAGCAGCAGCAGGCTGCCAGAACCCCTGGGGCAACTCCTGGAGCAGCCACGCCTTCCTCCCATCAGGAGGGAGGTGCTGGCACTCCCAAGGAGCCTGGCACAGAAGCCAAGAGCAGCTTGGATGCAAAGGAGGGTGGCGCGAGTGACGGCGGCCTGGATGAGCAAGAGAAAGAGGATGCCTGTGGGTGTAACGCTTGCTTTTTTCTTTTTTGACTTGGATGGGTTTAGTCTGGCCCTTTCTGCCTTGTGCTAAGCGATCACACACTCCTCTCCCTCTCCCTCCCTCCTTCTGCATCTTTTAAACTCTCCATCTGTGTCCTTCTTTGGCCCATTCCTGCAGTTGAAGACGAGGAAGAAGAGGAGAGCTCAACAACAGAGAGCAGCACAGGCAGCAAGGACCATGCAAAGCAGCCCACCCTGCTGCCAGTGTACCGGCTGCTGCTGGCAGGCAAATACGCAAGCTTGGAGGATGCCGTGAAGGTGAGTCGTCCATGCCTGATACAAAGTGTCGCTCAGAGTTTCTTCAGCACGTTGCTGGCACACAAGGGCTGCAGGTTTCTGCATGACACAATTTGCAGGACGTTATTATCAGCCATGCTTTTCAAACAAATCCAGAGCAGACTGTGCACAGGTTGTTTAATGTCTCCTTCATTTAATTGTTGCTTTGCATGCAGCCTCTGCACGCACTTCCGTAGCACAGTGCTGCAGACGCCCTGCACCAAATGGCATGGCACCTGTGTGGCCAAGCCTCCTTTCTTTCCAGTCCCAAACCGTGTTTTACACTTGCACCTCTCTTTTTACAGCCCCTGGTATCACTGCTGTCAGTCGGGGATGGGCTACCCACCACCGATGAGGAGAGTGCCGGCCTTGCCAGCATCCTCACGTTTGCCAGCCTGGCCGTGCACAGTCTAGCGGCTTTGCCTGGGCTCAGGGAGCCACTGGGAGAGGCAGGGGCTGTGTCTATGCTGGTGGACGTCGTGCGCAGGTTTGCCCTATTATGAGTTAGTTGCCCCTTGACTGCGTGTGAGGCAGGACCTTGAACAGGAGAAGGATTGCGGTTAACTGCGAGGTTGCTGTGCTCAGTTGAAGTTGTGCGTCATGCCTCGCTGGCCATGGAAAGGCTTTGAAGGAGATGGAAACAGACCTCGTCATTCCTGCTTGTTTGGAATCACACACAGGTGGGTGGACCTGAGCCTGAGCGAGCAGCGGGGGCAGAAGAAAACAGCAGAGAGTGCGCTGGCCGCTCTCACCCGGCTGATGCAGGTGAGGAGGTGGATCATTGACCAAATGGCTTTCTTATTCGCGTTTTCAGGGGACAGGGGCAGGGCATAGCTCTGAATTCAAAGGCAAAGTGTGATGAATGAGCGCCCTGCTTCTTGCACTCATCAACTCTGAGCACCCCCCTCCGTGCAAAACCAAAGGAACCCCACACGGCCACAATGCAATTGTTCATCAGGGGTCGCATGGCCATAAGAACATCATCAGGTTTGCTGGGTCATGGAAGACTGGGAGCAAGGAAGCCGTGGCCAGGGAGCTCTTGAAGGGCTTTGGGTGAGTTGCAGCAAAGTTGGAGGTGACTGAGTGGATGGATGCGTTGCAGCTGTAAGGATGAAAGCATGAGCAAGCTGGTCCGTGTGTTTGCCTACAGTCCTTGGGGATGCTCCGTTAGTTGACTTTGGATTAAGGGATGAGGATGTGCTGGGGCTCAAGTGCATCATTGCAGGCATTGATTTTGATAAAATGCGCCCACACACTGCCCTGCAGGTATCCCATGCATGCCACCTTCGATGCACCGCCACCCAAGGTGAGCTCACAATTCAGCGCTCAACACTTGTTGACTCTTTGTTTTTCTGTGTTTAAGCACACAAACATTTAAAAGCAGCCTGGCTTGCTGGCTTGTGGCACAATCAGGCAACACACACTCACCATCCCTTCTGCTGTGTGCTTGATATAAGCACTGCTCATTGTACCTGCAATTAAGGTGTATCGGGGCTCTGCTGACATCGTTGGGGGGACGTCCTGGTCACCATGGGGCAGAGGCAGCAAGCAGGGCACGCTGCACGCACGCACCATAGAGCAGCAACAGCCGTTGGGGCCCTCGGGGCAGTGGCACACCAGGGACTCAGTGAAGTTCACAACATGTAAGTGCGGCTGTTCAGCCTGCAGCAGACAGTGCCTTTCATGGATGTGTGATTCAACGACACTTATTTTAATTGTTTTGCAACACAGCTTTCCGATAAATCCAAGCCTTTTTCCCAATGCTATGTCCCTCCACTCTTTCTTGTCCAACTGTCCAACTGCAATCTGTGCCTCGCAGCCGTAGACCGTATGCTGCTCAATGCAGCCAGGGAGGAGCGCCTGAGGGCAGCAAAGGAGCTGAGCAGCCCTTATCCGAGTGGCAAGTCCAGCGTGAACACTCTTGCAGGGGCGTTTAAGTTGAGCGAGCGGACCGTGGAGGTGAGCGCAGCATCTTGGTACAGGATAGACATTGAAGCATTGCGATGATGAGCAGGCACCTTGGCTGCGCTATCAGAAGCAGGAATAGTTTGTTATCTGCATTTGACTGACTTAACGCTGCAGGATGAGCCCCCTCAAGAAGCAGCACAACAGCAAGAGAAGGCACAAGAAGATGAGAAGAGGAAGGCTCTGATCGGGGATTCGCGCAGCGCACTGGACCCAATTCAGCTCATGGTCCAGGTAGGAGGGAGTGGAAGCTTGAAAGATACATGTGACCATGTTCCAAGTAATAACATGATCAGCAGCATGCTCCATGTTCTCAACGCTGGCGTTGCTTCTCTCTCTGTATGTTAAACTCAGCTTAAGTGAAGCTCATCCTCAGATGCACGCTCATGCTTGTGCATGCATGATGCAGGTTGTGGATATCCGCACTCGGCAAAAGTCTCGCTACATGCAGATCAAGCTGCACGCTCTGCTTGTGCTCAAGCTCGTTGCCCAGGTGCGCTGCAAAGAAGAAGGATCTTTCTTAGTTACTTTGCTCGGGAGCTGTGCATCCTTGCCACCTTGTACTAGATAGAGTGAATGAGTGTTGTGCTCATGTGCATCATTCTTATGCCCCCCCAAGCGCATCTGTGCCTTGTACACCCTCAAATCTGTGTCTCACTTTTGGATCATCGCTTTTCTGACCCTGCTGGCTCCCTCCAGGTTGTGGACAACCGAGAGAGGCTCGTTGAGTCTGGTGCTGGCCCTCAGCTGTCTGACCTAGCTGCTGATGCTGGATACGACTCGCGCACGAGAGCTGCTGCGGGCTCCCTATGGTGCGTGCATCCTACACGCATGCCCATAAATGGTATCGGTTGTGCTCGCAATGTGCAATGCTGCGTCAGTGGCCCGCTTTACCTGTTCCAGCTGAGTCCCTCTTGTGACCTCATGCTCTTATTTCTTTCTCTTGCCACAGGCTTGAGATCAGCCACACAGCAGAGGGCCACTCCCCGCTGTGGTGGGCCTGCCTCATGCAAGAGCCCGGCACTGCCAGGCATCTGACATTAGAGCAGCTGAAGGAAAAGTTTGGGGAGCATTTCACCTGCGTCACAGCCCAGGTGAGGAAAAGAAACGTGTGCCTACAGGAGGATCACTGTGCTCGCTTTCCACACCCTCATGTTTTCCTGCTTTGGGTGAACGCATTCTACTTGGTAACGTTTGCTCGAATAATGTGCATGGGTCCTCTTCCTGTGCCTCCCCAATCCCAATGTTGCCATGTACGAAAGGATGCTGCGGGAATGCTGGGTTGCGCCACGCATGCTGCTCATGATTGCTGTTGAGATGCGCAATTCATGTCTTATGATTTGCATCTTTGTGTGTGCAGATGCGGATGTGTTTCCGCATGCTGAGGAGCAGGGAGCCTGAGACAGAGCTGGTGGGCGCCAACCATGCTGCAAGTGCGTGTCAGGCTTATGGAATGCAAGCTTCTTTGTGAGGGCCTGAGCAGCGCATTGTTTTCGAGTGGTCCA
The DNA here is from genome assembly GCA_004335885.1 of Dunaliella sp. M2. NCBI lineage: Eukaryota > Viridiplantae > Chlorophyta > Chlorophyceae > Chlamydomonadales > Dunaliellaceae > Dunaliella > Dunaliella sp. M2. The sequence continues at coordinate 21,399 of QFBH01000543.1, read as the reverse complement.
CTGCTTCTCTTGCAGGACAGCCGTTTTCTGCTCAATTTGTTGAAGTGTGGGGTTAGGTAAGATAAACAGGGCTGTTGCTCACTCATCCTGACGAGACTCATTTGCAGTACTTCTCTCACCCTTGTTTGTCTTACCCTTGTTTATAACCTTTCAGGCCTGCTGTGCCAAGGCAACCACGCCAAACAGATGCTCTATGAGGTATGTGTGCCAGAGTGCCTTGCCTTGTGTGAAAGCCCACCTTGCTTCTGCAACTTGGGGGTATGAGCTCTGCATGCCTGCTTGCCTGATGGCCACCAGCACACTCTTGGGCATGAGGTGCAGTTAAGATAAGGTTAGTCTGCATCTGTGTCTGCCACCCCTTTCCTGCTTTAGCGTGCTTGGGCCAATGCCTTGCACCTTTATCTCTAGAGTGTGTTCCTACTCAGCTGTATACTGCATCGGCTTGTAGGCTGGAGGACTGGGTGCGCTCATGAGTGTGGCGTCCTGCAGCAGCACGACGCTGACAGTGCTGGCTCCTGTGTGCACCGCCCTGCTGAACCTGTCATCCTACGTCCCCATCCAGGTATGTAGCTGTCTGTGCTGCTGCATGCACTGCCCTGTAGTGCAGCTTGCCTGCTCTCCAACTCCATGGTGACACTAGCCTTGGCCTGGCTGCACCTAGCGCCATGCACCTTCTGCCTTTGCAGGTGGAGATGTGCCAGCAAGTCCTGCACCTGATGCTGCACATCAACAGCAAGTTTGGGCGCCTGAATGGCTACAACTTGAGCACGCTGGAAGCTGGACTGTTTGAGAAGGACTCTGCAAGCTCTGCGGCTAGCTCTGCTGGTGGATCGACTGCTACAGGCACTGCGCGTGTCCACCAACAGGTGCGCTGCTGCTACAACACTAATTCCTCATTGTATTGTGCTTGGCTCTTTATGATGATGTTAGACAGGAACAGATTTATTTTATGGCTTTACTGAAGACACATGTAGTCTGACCACGATACAGCAGCTTCCCTTCTTCCATCATTTACCATCTGCCTGCAGGAGCGGGACAAGAACTGCATCCGCACCATCCTGTATTGCAGCAGTGGATGCCTGTGGAACCTGTCGCGGCACCCCAAGAACCGTGACCTCATGTATGCAACAGAGCTGGAGGTTGGTTTAGCATCAGCAGGGTGTAACAGTTGCATGCTTGTTTCTTCGGGTAATGCAGAAAATTTCCCATGCTGGTTTTAGAGTGGGCATCATAAGTGTTCAGTGCCAGCAATGATGACAGAAAAAATGCAGGTCAGGCTGCCTTCGGTCTTCCACACTTTTACACTAGTTTCAAGTCTAAGCACTGGATACCTACTATTGCCGTGTGCCAACTGGCTGACTGCAGGTGAAAGCCAGGCAGGCTGTGGTGGACGTTCTTGAGAGGGGTGCTGTGCCTGCTGAGCCTGAGAGGGGCGCGCTGCACTTTCATGGCCGCCCTCCAGATGCCAAAGGTAAGCTTTAAGTGCAATGCCACAGTCAAAGATTAGATCACCTTGTTGGCTGCAGCTTTTTTGCCTGGCACCTGCTCTGATTTGGCAGAGTTCCGTGTGTCTCCCTTGTGTGTACATATTTGCGCATTTTTTTGTTTGTTTGCCTTGCGCGTGCTCATGCGCATGGGTTTGGACACACATGCCCCATCACACTGCTGTGCCTCCACCACATTGCACAACACACCAGGCATGCCCCTGGAGCCTGGTGTGCTGTCGTACCTGCATGAGCTCCTGGCAGAGCCCCTCTTCCAAGAGGAGGAGCCACTCCTGCGGTCAAAGACCAGGGACGTTGCTTTTGACACGGCCAGCCTGGGCAGCGTCTTTTCAAGGTAGGCCAGGCATTTGCAATTAGAACATAAATGCATGCTACTTTGTGTTGGCATGTTCACGTGGCAACGTGCAGGCCTGCAGTGCATGGGTGTAGGTGCCTTCAATGCATTAACTCAATCCCAGTCCCCGTTGCTCCTTTCTTTCTTGAGTGGTCTTTTTGTGATCCTTTTTTTTTGCTCACACCTGACCCCCGCCCACCCCCCATGCACATACGCACAGGCGCATGGGGGACTCCTTCAGGCGGCGCTCAAACACAGACCAAGAGGGCAGAGCCAGTGGTGAGGCCCCCTTCCTGCACAGAGACTCCAGCCGCAGCTTCAAGACACGCAAGTCTGGCACTTGGGACGTGGACCTGCTGGATCTCGAGAGCCGAGACTCTTCACAGCAGGAGGGCACGGGGCCGCTCAGCTTCCCACGCCTGGCCACACTGCATGTACGTGTGGGGGGGTGTGGGTGTGGGTGTGGGTGTGGGTGTGGTGTGGAAGTGTACATGTGCATGTTTGTGTGTGCTCAGCAGGTGAGGTGTTCCTCATGCAGTGGTAATCACACACATTGCAAGGTGATCTCTGCTCGCCAAGCTTGACAGAAACCCACCATTGCTCCTACACACCCCTCTCTGCCACCACCGCAGCGGCGCATGCGCGCGCACCGCTCATCCATGTTTGCCCCCTTGGCAACGGACACCCACAATAGCGCGGCCACGCCTCTGTTTGCCATGCGCGGCGAGGAGCATGCACAGGGTGCAGCAAACACTGGGATTTCCAGCAGCAGTAATCACAATGGTGGGGAGCAGAAGGGCGGTGACAGTAAGATCGGAAACAAGCAGGCCAGCAGCACTGGCAATGGTGAAAAGGCCGTGCCTGGCAGTAATGGTGCTGCTGCCTCAAGTGGCAAGTCTGGGCAAGTGAGCCAGCACGCACACAACAGCGCCGCATGCAGTCAAGCAGCAGGAGGTAAAAATGCTGAGCAGATCCACCCTTCAAAGCAGCACCACCAGCAGCAGCACCAGCACAAAGCACAGTCGTGGCCTGAGCAGCGCGCACAGGGGCTGCAGCGATACGGGGCACTGTGTGGCAGCCCTGTGCTGGCGCCTGCTGCAAACACCATGGGTGGTCCCAGCTCCCGCTGGAGCCCGCAGGTGGGAATTGGTGGTCTTGGTGGGGGTGTACTCACTGTGATGACAATGAGGACCTTAAACTTGACGTGGAGGAGGAGATTGGCCTCCATATCGATGCAGATGCGCATAAGTTGGTGGCAATTAAGGGCATGAGAAGGCACCCAGCCTGCTGAGCGCTTCCCAACACCCATATCCTACACTCTCCACCATCTCCCCACTCTCACTGCCTCCTATGTGCAAATCCAGGTTGAGTCGATCGTGCTCCTCCCCCCCTCTGCTCCAGCCACCACCACCTCTCCTGCGCGCCCCCTCTCCAGCCCACCAAACACAGTGGGTTTTTCTGGCCATGGCACAACCAGCACACCAGCGGGCTCCAACACATCCATACGCCAGACTCATTCTGCCTTCAGCCCAGAGGCCGCACGGGCCATGCGCAGGCGGCACAGCACAGCACAGCACAGCACAGCTGGCAGTAACCACCAAAACCCAAACCACCACCCCACGCCCCCAGGCAGCAGCACGCCAGCAGAGTTGCAGGGTAGCATGCAGTGTGACTTGTTGCTCAAGCTCAAGCCAGGGCGCCAGAGCATGCACGTGCATGGCTTAACGGTACCCCCTGGAGCGTGTGCTAGCTTGTCCCCCAGGGCACGCGCGCGCGCACTGCAGCTGCAGGCACAAGCAAGTGTGCAGGGTCAGCAGAGTGTGCGCGGTGTGGGGGCAGAGGTCAGCAGCAGTGGCGAGGGGCGTGAGGTGTGGGGGTTGATGCAGGGTGAAGGGGCAGGGGTAGCTGGCCAGAGCATGGCGGACTCGTACCAGAGCGTGCTGCAACAGGTGAGGCGCTGTGTAACAAAAGTCTCTTGCCTGCCTGGACGGGGATTGTTGGCAGTAAGTCAGCTGATTATTGCATAGGAATCGGGGCTTACAAGCACACTCTCGTGTGTTCTCTTGTGTCTTGCCTTCACTCTCTCTCTCTTCACACTCACTTCCCCCCGCCCCCACACCTGCATGCAACTTTACAACAATCCACAACAAACTCATAACAACCCAGGTGGAGAGTGCGTACGAGGCGCGCCACAACCCGCTGCTAGCGCCAGAGCACACGCCCCACTCCTCTGCCACATCTGCACGCTTGGGCACCCGTCCTTACAGTGCAGCACCAACACGCTCAAAAAGCAACAAAGCCACCCCAACACCAACCAAGCGTGCTCCTCAAGGAGCACCCCTCAGTGCCACCACGCACCCATCCCTGGTGCCCACAAACAGATCCAGCCCAAAGCTGTCCGCCACCACCCCAGAGTGCTCAGTGCACGGCCGTGCGTCCGCACCCAAAGCACTCCCAACAACAACAAGCCCACTCACAACATCAACATTCCCATTGGCATCATCCACGCTCAGCCCCTACCAGCGCCAGCACCAGCGCCAGCAGCACCAGTTGCTGGTCGAGCAGTCAGTTGGGTCACAGCAGCCCATGGAGCACTCCCACTCCACGCTGTCAGTGGGCGCGCACACATCAATGCACAAGAATACACCCAAGGCGCGCGCGCAGCAGACGCTGCGAGAACAGCAGCAGACACTCGCAGAGGAGCAGTCAGTGGTGGGGTCCACGTGGGAGGAGAGCCTGCTGCTGCAGCGGCAGCGCGCAGTGGTGCAAACGCGCCACGCGCGGCAGCAACAGCTGGCGACAGGTGACGACAGCTACCCACAGCTGCCGCCGCATGCAAGTGCTGGGGCTGCTGCTGCTACAGAGGCGGGTGGGGAGGGCGGCGCGCGGTTGCAGGTGGTGGGCGCGGATGAGGAGCTGCCCAGCATGACTGCGTTCCGTGAGGCTGTGCAGAGCCCACGCACGCACGCTGCACGCAATGGTGAGTGTGGTGCTAGTGTGTGGCCACTAGTGCGTTTGGATTTTCACTTCCTTGTGAGGTGCCCCTTGGGTTAGTGATCGTACACCATACACATTACACAATACCACCCTGGCACCTCAGCGGAGCGCATCTACCCTCTGTGCTGCACTGCGCACTCTCAGGCCAGCAGCAGGCGCAGCAGCAGCGGCTGAGGGAGGCGCAAGAGGCGCAGGAGTGGGCGGCGGTGCAGGAGTTTGAGGCGCCGGGCGTGTGTGTGTGGCCGGCTGTGGCGGGGGCACGAGTGGGGGAGGGCCTGTTTCCGAGGTGAGCATTTGAATGGTTCAGTCAACGCACTTGCCTTACTCATTACTCTGTCCTTTCCACTGAGCCCCATCTCTGCTGATGTTCTCCTCTGCTCCCTGGACTGCGCGATCACACTCCTGTGTGTATGCAAGACCTGTGCACATGCACCAGGCCTCAGGCACACTCCAGGTAAAGCAAGGGACGCAGTCATTTCCACTGCACCTGTGTGTCTCATTTCTGCATGCGTGCTTCAGGTACACACCTGGCGAAGCTGAAGGCACAGACCAGCCAGGCGTGCACGGCCTGTACCTGTACCGCTCCCGCAAGACGCGCGTGGATGAGATGCCACCGCCCTCGGATCATTCAAAGATGCCCAGCAACATTGACTTTGGGTGCTCTCTGAGCCTGGAGGGAGTAGATGAGCTGGCGCGCGACCTGCTGAAGGTGTGGCTCTGTGTGTGTGTGTGTGAACGCTGCCGCTTTGCCACGTGTAACATTCTTATACCTCTTTGTGGCACTGCTGGTTCAGCAGCCTGGGACCCTCTCTGACCAAAGCACTCACCCCTTGTTTGTTGCTGCCACTCGCAGCCATGGACGGCTCTCCCCTTCCAGCCCATCATGCCGCAGCTCCTGCAGCCCTGCCCCCCCTGCCCCGCCAAAACGCTGCTGCCAGACTTCAGCACGCTCAGCGCACTGGATGCTGTGGTCATGCCAAAAGCAGTGAGTTTGGTGTTGTACGATCGCCTTGCTCCTGCAGACTTTTGAGCACATGGCAGCATCTCACGAGCCTGTTTTATATTTCTGTCATTTAACTGTTGCATTACAGGCATTGGGTGTTCTTTGCCTCCTTAACAAACTAGGCCAGCACCTTTTGTTTTGAGGTGCATCCATGTAAGCAAGAGGATGAAGGTTTTAAAAGCCGGTGCCCTTTTTCGCTGCAACCTCATTTCTTTTCATTTCTCACAACTCCTGCACAGGCCCCTGATGAGAGCAGGCCCGACCAGCCAGGCGTCAGCCGTGGGATGTGGAGGCTGGAAGACTCCATTTTTGCGCCTCGCCCCGGGCAGAACGACTCCAAGGTGAGTATGGTGAAGTTAGAATCATTGTTATTACTAATATGCTCTGCACAGCACAAGTGTGCTGGCAAGGGTGCCCTTGTCATCTGCAAGTATTAGAGGTGCAAGGTGCACTTCTGTATGAGCCCATGCTCGGCCTGAGTGACAGGCACAGAATGAAAACTAAACAGCAAGGTACGCAAGTGAACAGTAAGGTATTCATCCATCTATTCATTCATTCTTTCATTCACAAAATGCACACCACAGGACTTCTACGACCGGTCAGAGGTGGTGGGCGCAGCCATGGAGGAGGACTTCTTCCGGTGCCGCGAGAAGCAGCGCTTCATGAAGATTCTTGACAAATGGGCGCCCTCGGGTGAGCCTGAAGTGATCTTCCTGTGGCACTGCGATGATCCGCTCACCTATTCACCAAGCAAGGAGTGCTTTGCTTGGTCAATTGAAGAATGAAAATGCTTTGGCAAAGGAGGGGGGTGGACTGTGACGTGCTTTTTGGCAAGTTGAGAACCTAATGTCACCTCATGCTGCGTGAGGATACACCCAACATCTCAGTCCCACAGCTTTAATCTTGCTTCCAACCTCGCTCTTCCTGCACTTCAAACCCAGATGAAGCCAAGGAGGAGCTGAGGGACGAGCTGAAGAAGCGCTATGCTGACCTGATGCGCATCTTTGACTGGTATGCGTGCTTGGGCTCCGGAGACCCGTTTGCCATCCAGGTAGGTTGTGCTTTAACATCACCACGAATGGTCCCTAAAACCAAGGCCCAACTCAGGCTTCATTTTAGGTCAGTGCTTCGCTAGGTGAGGAGGGTCAGCTTTTTCTCCCAGGAATTTTACATGTCTGACATCTCCGTTTCCCAAACTAGAGAGCAACTCTTTGTGCACGTGCAGATCGGGGCGTGGGGTCAGCTGATGACCGAGACCAAGATTGCAGGTGAGGAGATTTGTGTCCTGGCTTCATAAGGACAGGAGAGGCTTGCTTCCTCGTGCATTCATTCGGGGCTTACATGTAACCAGCAGACATTGCCCTGGCATGCTTGCAATTCTGCCATTTTCGCTCATTCACTCATGTGCACAGACGACAAGAGCAAAGGCTGCAAGCTGTCGGACCTAGACCGTGTCTTCCTTGCTGCAAACTTGGAGGAAGGCAATTCAGAGGCAGACAAGGTGGAGATCACTTCTGCCCTCAACTCCTGCTCCTGACTGACTAGAGAAACTGCAATGAAAGGATCCTGACCTACGCCTGAATTAACATGCACAGCAGTGTATGCTCATCCAAAACGCACATATCTATGCATGTTCCTCGCGCTCATCTGCAGATCAACCTTGACAACGCCCTCATGCGCTTTGAGTTCCTGGAAGCCCTTGTGCGCGTGGCCATTGTCAAGGTAAGGAAGTGGTTACTGCTGATGCTGATGCTAGGGTGAACTCTTTGTGTTTTTGGGAGGGTTGGGGGGGTGAGGACGTCTGTACGCTTGACTTCCTCGTTCATGCCCCCCAGGTTCCACTGCCAAGGTCTAGTTGCCCCACCACCTTCATAATTCGCATACACACAGAATGCTCTTTACAAAAAATTTGACAAATCACTCAATGGTTTTCTTGCAGTTTTTGGAAAACCGAGGGGGAGGCAGGACCAGGGAGAGGCCGCCGCAAAGACAGGACTCCAAACTCAAGGTGCGTGGTGCTGAGATCCGTTCGTAAAGCGCAAGACTATCTGCTGAAATGGAAATCCTTCATTCTGTGTTGGAAACATCAACAAGCCACAGTAATTTTTGACAATTTGCATGGTAGGGTTGCCTATAAGGACAGGGTTTCTTTCACTTTTGAGAATCCCCTCAAGAGCTACACACACATCATTCCCATGCACAGGCCACCACTGCTGCGGCAGCAGAGCTCCAGACTGCGGGCAGCAGCATGGTCCTGCCGGGAGAGGTGCCGTCCTTGAAGGCACTGCCAAAGCCAAAATCGCTGGGGGAGGCTGTGGCCAGGTAAGGCAGCATGGATTCTGTCTGCATCGGAGTGGTTTTTCAGGTGAGGTACCGTCCTTGAAGGCGCTGATAAAGCCAAAGTCGCTGGGGGGGGCTGTGGCCAGGTAAGGCAGCATGGGTTCTCTCATGCTCTATTGCTCAAGTATTTTGCCCAGATCATGTTTGTGGTGGCCGCGTTCTTGGTCAGTGGTCACTCATTGGCAGGCAAACTGCAATTCCAGCTAACACTGCCATGTGCTGCATGGATCCACGTGCAGGCTGGTGGACTACTTCTTGCTGCCCAACGTGCCGCCAGAGGCGCTGCTGGACATGAATGTGTGGCGCAAGGAGCGGATGTACAACGAAGACATCGACATCCTGCTCAAGGTTCCCCACTTTCATTCTGCCACCCATGCATGCATGCCTGTGCTTGCCTGCTTGGCATTTCTCTGGCACACACACCTGCTTTGCTTGTACTGCAACAACCATGAGCAGTGTTGTGTAGACCATTGGCACCCAACAGCCCTGGCTTGCCAGCCGGTCATCTGGCTGGTCTCACTGCTCACTTTGAAGTGAGTGATTGATTCAGTCTCACTAGGGAGTGCGTGGTTTCCCGCTCCTGCAGGGCAACCAGCGAGTGCTGCACTCCATCTTCAAGGGCTATTCTGGCCTCATGATCGGTGCTGACAAGGACCTGCTGGACCTCCCTGAGTGGATGGAGCTCCTGACGGAGGCAGAGTGAGTGCTACTAGCCAAACAGTTGCAATCAGCACCCTGTATGCCTGAAGAGATGTTTTGGAGGAAGTATGCCTTTTCCACCATGTGCTTTTCTTCATGTTCCACGCGGCCATGCCACAAAAACACAGAGCCAACAAAGCCACCTCAATTCCAAGCATTTCCAAGCAGCTCGCAGCTTGCGCCTCTTGTGCAACAAGAACTCTGCCTGCCCACACACCTGTGCCCACACGCAGCCTGTTCAAGCAGTGCCCAGAGTTCAACGTCCGCGAGGGCCGCCTGTCCTTCATGTGGTCACGCATGCGCAGCGTCGGGGAGTCAAAGAGCTACAAGGTGGCTGAGCGTGTTTGTTGGGGGGGGGGGTCTGTGCTTGCCTGTATGTGAAGGATCAGGTCGTGGGTAGGCGAGTCAGCTTTTGCCCATGTTTGGTGTGGGTTTGTGGTTGCGCATATCAAGCCGTTTCTTCCTAGCCTTCAATGCACTGCACACTAAAGTTACCTCCTGGTCACTGTTGCTGCAGTTGCTGAAGCGCGCACGCGCGCTGACGTTTGAGGAGTTCCTTGATGCCTTCTGCCATGTGGCCGACATGATCTCACCCCCACCTGTGGATGAGCTGCTGGCCCTGGGCTGCCCAGAGCAGAGCCCTACTGCGCACTACTACATGCACGTGAGTGGCTTATGGATTGAGGTGTCACAGTCTCCATGATCGAGGGCCAGCGGACGCCCCTAGGACAATGAATGAATAAAGAACGGATTGTGAAGTCTAAACTGTAACATCAATCAATCACGTTCTTCCGCAGGTGATCCAAGAGGCGGGCCACCTGGCGCGGAGAGACAGTGCAGCACTTATTGCCCCCAAGACGCGGCCACTGGATGAGAAGGTGGAACAGCTCCTGGAGCTGGTTCTGCACAACTTGATGGAGCGCCACTACGCGCGCAACGTCAACCACCTGCTGGAGAAGTTGAAGGTGTCCAGGGGCAGGGGGTACCAGCTGGGCAAGGCGTAGCCTAGACTTGGGTGTGCACAGTCAGGTCCAGAGCCAATGCCAGTTGTGCTTGTCATGTGCTCTGCTGCACAGAGTGCGTGAGCTTGACTTAATTGCTACGTGCACTGATGATTGGACTTTTTGACCTGGGCTTCATTCAAGTCCTTCCTTCTTTAATGCTTCACCCACTAGCATTCCTTGCGTTTGTGCTTGATCTCCGGTCGATGCCCAGGCAGAACTGAGCTCCATGAATTCATGGAGTGTCTTTGAAGACACTGCTTTGCCTAGTGCTTGGGGGCGTCAGCAGCGTCCCAGTCCCTAGATCTTGCTGGGTGTGTTATCACTCCTGTGCAGTCGTTCTGTTCTTCTTTCATTCCACGCTTCCGCTGTAACGATACCATAACAGCTACTCAATTACAATTTGAGAAGATGAGTGGTGAAGCTGGGTGCGCAGCGTTAGCGCTCGATGGGCAGTGCTTGCAAACGTGTGCGTGCGTGGATGTGCGTCAAGTTCAGAAGAACATTCACCAGGTCTGTTGAGGGAAATGGTGCGATCATGTCTTGTGGTTTCTGACTGATGGTCAATGAGGGCAAACAAGGGGAAGAAACCCGCAACATGAAAGGGGAACCCCCGGGTAGTCTGCAGGAAATCGTGCTTCCATCTCCACGCCATTCTTCTGTCCAACTGAATCTGTTCAACCAACTTCAGATGTTGTGTGCCTCGTGTCATTTGTAGCACAACAACATACATTCTCACTGGTTGTGTTTGGCTGTCTTCAACTGGTTTCAACAACTGGAGCTTGTCTTGGACTGGGCGGTGAGCAGGTCCGTGCTTGGTGGGTCGTGCTTGCACGCATGCATGCATGTGTGTGCATGTGCAGTGTAGATGTGCGCAAGTGCTTGAAACAGCCATCAACTGCACTGCGCATGACATGCACGTTCGCTCTTTGCTTCGCTGACACCTGCGCGTGCATGTGTGCGCGCACACCAGTGCACATGCGCAAGCGTGCACACGTGTTAGATCCTCTGACATTACACTCAAACTCACCAAGTCCTCACTCTGCACTTTGACGAACTGCGCAGGCACGCTGAGAGGCAAGGCCATGGGTTCACGCGCTCGACAGGTGCGCTGGCATGTCTCCTGTTGGAGCCCTAGGGCTTGTCACTCTGAGTTACTGGAATGTGCTTAGTTGCCCAGCACTGCAGAGCAATGCAACCTGTGTTCTGGCAATATGAGATGAGCAACGCTCCGCTGCATCGTGCCTGCAGGCCCAATCCACGCACTTGCTGGACTGTCCTGCTGATGTCCTTGGCATGGTGTACGCATGCTTGCCAAGCATCACGGACAAGTACACATTCCTAGCCACGTGCAAAGCCGTGCGTCACTGTCCTCAAGTACGAGACCAGGTGTGCGCTGATTCTTTGAGTTCACACTCCCTACTTGTGGATGTGTGCCTCAGTCCTGAAACCCAGCCAAAAATGTTCTTGTGCTCCTGTCCTGGGAGGTTAAAGAAACGTAGATGGCTTAATTGGAACGAACAGATAGGAAACAGCTTGCATTCAAATCAGAGCATACACTGTGCATAGCAGTCCAGGAGCATGTCTTTCTGGGCATTAAAGAGGATGAAAGACACGAGCCTGTGTGCTCTGTGCTCATCTTAGCCTGTTTGCTCTCCATGGGCTGCACAGCAAGTGGGAAGGCCAGTTGGGTGGTGTGCTCACTGCGACCTGTTCACCCTGCCCTCGTTCCTGTAAGGCATGCTTGGGGAAAGTAACACGGTGGGTAATTTAACGCTGGTCTTTTTGCATCCACCTGCATGTGCATGGCTCTAGGGTCTTTGCCAGGCAGAGAGAGGGGAAACCCCAATTGTTACGGTGCTTGTAAATAAATAAATGAATGGGGTAATGGCGGATGGTCACAGAGCACCAACTGCTCAGCCATTCACTTCAACTTCCCTCAAATGCAATGGCACCCACTTATTGCCAAGACACCTTCAAAACAAGTCTGTCCCAAAATTGGTCGGTGGGGGGTGAGACAGAATGACAGAATGTCAGTGAGAATCGGCCATGACAAAGAGGGTCTGCGCCACGGCTGGGTTGGCACATTGCCCCTAGCTTTGCTACATTTTGGTGTTGAGCTTGAAAGTTGCCAGTTATGGGGCACTACCTCTCAGAACCTTTCAAAATGACCCCCATTGGGGCTTCAGGGACTCCCCTCTGAGAAGTTCGGAAAAGTTTGTGTGTGCTTGCACGGGCATGCTAGCATAGGTGCATAAGCAGTGATCTGCACACTCAGCTTGTACACCCAAACAGCTGCTCTTGGGGAATTTGTCCTTGTTACTCCATTGCTCTGTGTCTTTTCAGGGATGCAGCAGCAAAGTGCACCTGATCAAAATTGCCACCTCTTATCTGCCGCTTTGCTGGTTCCCTTTGTGTTGCTGGTTCTGGTGGCATTATTCTTGAATTTGTCTAACTCAGCAGAAATGCTCTTTACTTACTTCACAAACTCTGCATTCACATTCACCCCATTTGCAGGCACTCACCAGGCTGACCTCGGGGGGCCTGCCTGAATTGCAGCAGCGCTTAGAAGCAAGTGCTGTGGGCTGCACAGTTGATCTGTGTGG
>QFBH01000537.1:5890-22841 GCA_004335885.1 Dunaliella sp. M2 | reverse complement strand
GGTCTTCATCGCGCACGCACAGCATGAGGAGAGCGATGAGCTGCCTGCACTTGCTTACACGCAGCGAAACCTTCCGCGCTTGCAGAGCTGGGAGAGCAATGGGTCCAAGCCCCAACGTAAGTGGCAAGTCCTGAGAAAGGAGCTCAGCAATCTCTCAGTCTTGGTTCCAATGTACCTGTGTGCATCCTTCCTGTAGGATTGCTGCTACTTGCGCTGCACTTGCACCTGCATCTGTGGTTCTGAAGGAGACACAAGTAATTCTGCGTCAAATGATTGGAAAGCTCTCTAACGTACTTTTGAGGTTGCCGACCCACGCCACACACCAATGCCTCTGCGCACGCATCCTCAGTTACACTTCAGAAATATATGAGTCAGTGCATATGACCATGGCTATGCTGAAACTGCGCACACAGTTAGTTACCGTCTCAGTTGGGGCTGGGGATCTTTATTATGCGGGTCCTCCTTTAGCCACCCCACTCACTTCTTTTATCTCCACACATTGCTGTCTCGCACCAACTGCATACAGCCACGCAAAGATGAACAGCATCATTTCGCTGGTGCAGGACGAGCACACTCAGGTGAGCTCAGATCATTCACATGATTCATCGCACACCTGCCCTCTCGTGTGCGGGCCTGTACATCACTCACACGTGCATACACACACAGTTAACAACTCATACATGCTCAGTGCTAGATTGCCAGGAATCGCAGACAGAAAGTCAAACAAAAATGTCTTGCACCACCCAAAAAGCACTTCGTTCTATAATGGATGAATTAGCTTCAGTGCAAATGAAATGAGCAACCAGAAATTGGGGTAATAAGAATGTCCTCCCTTTGCAAGGCCAGCTGCCTTCAACAAGTGCGCGCATACATATATTCGTTCATCGCATGCTACTCTATTTCCACTTTCCAGGGCACCGAAGCACAGGCACTGAGTCTCTGCTCCCCCTTCTTCCACACCCCAACCTTTCCCTCTCATACAACAGTCATGCACCATCTTTCACCCTCCAAACCCTTTCTAGACCTCTTCTGAACATTAACAAGCTCCAAGCCTGCTGCCCCACACAATGCTGTGTCAGGCCAGCAGGAATTGAAGAGCTGCACTGTCACACCCACACTAAATACCACTGCGCGCGCTGGCACCTCTGCTGTCCCCTATAACACGCAGGGACACGGGTGTGCCGCTGCCAGCTGGAGGGCTTGGGACGGAAGATAAGCTTGGTCTGCGGCCTTGGTTGATGGAGCTGGTCCTGGCAAGCGGCGAGCTAGATCTTGGCAATGAGCGCCTTCCAATGATCGTGGTTTCAGAAAGGCGTGGGTGGCCAAGCCGGCTGCTGATGCGCCCATGAATGCCGAAGCTCCTGCTGCCAGGGGACTGTGGGCTTGCGGGGCTTGCTTGGTGCCTTGCGGCATCAGCGAGGCTCACCTGCGGGGCATGTGTGCACATGCATGCTTGAGTACATGTGCGTGTACTCGTGTACGTGTGCGCATGAGAGTTTCTAATGACTGATGGCTTCTGGACAGCCTGCCCCTCTTCTCTGACCATGTAGCTATAGGCAATAGCCCCAGTGCAGGAGACAACAGTGACTGAAATAGAGCAGAGCACACACCTTTTGAATGTCAACACTGCCTCGCAGCACCTCAGAGTCTCTGCTGGGGCTGTCAGGTGGGGGACAATCATCCCGATGCCAGGTGCCTGCTCACTGCTGCCTGCACAGCCATGATTAAGTAAGTGTGCGTGCACAAATGGGTGGGCACGTGTGCATGCAAGCAAGCAACGTTTTGGCTCGTGGAGCATGCAGAAGCACACCAAGAAATGCTGAGCAAATGGAGACGCCAGCTCCTCGTTAAGTCCACTCACTCCTCTGGTTTTGCGGAGGACCACCTGACCCTCCTGACTGTGATCCTTCCTCGTCATCCTGCAGCAGGCACAAGCAGAGGTGTTGCATTGGTTTGAGGTGTATGTGCACCACATAAGCTGGACAGCACTGACACAGCAGTGCGCAACAAACAAATGAGGCAGCACACCTGGCTTGTGACCAGGGTCACATTGGTGTGGACAGAAGAAGCTGCGCTGCTCTTCCTTGAGAGTGCCTTCTCAGGTCCCTTCCTTGTGTCCTGCATTTCAGGGAATGTGCAGGACAGGCAAAAACAGGCAAGTGTTTCTGCCTGCATTGTGCACAGCAGAGCCGGCAAGAGTGCAGTGGTGCAAGTATGCAGCAGTGCACATGCTGCTTGGCCCCTCCCCTTTTGAGGCTTGTTTGGACAAGAACGCTGAGTGCACGACTCTTTTTTGCCTGGTTGGCTGCTGTGTCTGAAGGTCCCAGTAGGACAAAGACATTGCCAAAACCACCACCAGCCACCAACACAAGCCATACAGCAACATTGGACGACCAAGCCCAGCATCATGCTACATTATCACCCCCCGCCACTTGCCTGCAGGCTGGAGCCAATCTTCTCCAGGCAGAAGCTTGCAAACCATGGATTGGAGCACAGATAGCGCGTAGCATGGACACGCATGGGCTCACGCAGCGAGTTGTAGATCTGGATTGCATCAGCTGCGATGCAAAGGGGACAAAGAGTGAGGTGCAAAGTGACTGACTTGTGGAATGACCCTGGCAGTTGCTAGAGTTGCGACTGAAGCCACCTCTGGTATTGGGTTTATTCTGGAGGAAGTGCACAGCAATCAGCAATTGCCATCATTGCCAAGCACTAAACTAGGCGCCTGCAAAACCATGGGCTCATGCATGCACATGCTTTTTCAGGAACACGCGCGGGTGTGCTCCACACCCCTCCACCCCAGCTCACCTATCATCTTGGACTGCTGCATGCCACCCAGGCCTTGGCCAGGGGTATGCTTCCATTGCACTCGTGCTTGCTGCTTCAGGTCATCCGCCACCAACACATCTGCCCCATACAGCACCTGTGTGCATGACCACCAGAGTGTAGGTGGATGTGCAACACTGCTGCTCTGAAGGGCTCCAGAAGCATATCGCATCCTCAACAGTGCCACCTTGAGCGTCATGTGTTAAGTTTCTAGTGCCATGCACTCAAAGTCCAATGTCTGAGGTTCTGCGCGTCTTGATAGACATAGTAGAACGCAAAGGGCTCTGCACAGCCATAGACTTTCAGAAGAGAATTAAGTCTCATTGCACACCTTGACAGCAACGGTCAACCGTTTAATGTCCTCCGAGAAGCTCCTGTCAACCTGGAAGCAAGGAAGATAAGCAGAACTTGTGCCCTTCCATTCACCAACTTGACTTGATTTAAGCCAACAGGCTTGGACTCCCACATCATAAGGAACACCTCATTTCTCACTGCCTACAAATATAAGCAGCAATGAGCCTGCGCTGCTCAGCCTGCGAGACATGAGCGTCTCAGTGCTTCATGCCGTGGCACCAACTTGTTTGTTGCTTGACAATCTCCTCACCAAATCCTGTGAGCCGCTGCCTTCTGAGGGGAGCTGGGACACCAGGTTGTTCAGCTTGCGTGAGATGAGCATCTTGAAGATGCCATGCAGAATCACACACTTCTTCGCTCCGTCGTCTGTGCTGGACAGCTTGTCCACCTGCAGCACAGCACAGCAGCAGTGAGAGGGGTTCGGATGACAGGAACATGTCCCCGCTTGTGAAAGGCCTAAGATGTACGTGGAAAGTCTTGACTACTCACTGCAGCCTCAGTGTGTAGCAGTCAAGATCCCTCTGCTTTCTATGTGCCCCTATGACCAGCACAGTGATAACTGAGGATTCCCAAAAACATCAGCACGGCCCTCAAACACACCTGCTCTTGCAAGAATGCCTCCATGCTGGGCCCTGTTCGAGGAAAGACGTCAGTCACGCTCCCAACATACGCTTTCCACTGCTTGTCAATTAGGGACTGCGCCACAATGTGGGGCGTGTGAGCAGCAGTGAAGGGGAAGCTGGGTGCCGCAGCTTGTAGGCACACGCAGTACTTATACAAGCCTTGATGCACAACAGTGGACAGAAAAGGAAAGGCTTTAAACATGTACAGAGAAATCCAAGAGTAGCTACACTGCACACCCTACTTACTCGCAGCAGCAGCTGTGCGCGCTGCTCAGGGGAAAGGGCGGACGGGGTTTCTTTCCTGGCAGGGGGTGTCTTGTGCAAGCGCACGTAGCGGCGGATGTAGTTGCTGTGCTGGGCTGTGTTGACAAACGCCTGGAATAGGGGAACGTGAGGAAGTGGACCTTGAGCAGTTGCAACATTACGGACTTTGTCAAGCCAGTGCAAGAGGTTGCATTTGCAGCTGGGAAGGCTGAGCAGTGGTAAAGAAGCAACTTGCAGACCACAGTGGCTGACGCACAGTGAATCTACCTCAGCAGAAGCCTGAGCAGGTCTGAAATGATTACAGCGTAGGTACTTACATCCACACTGACAAGCCCATCCGTCTCCTTCTGTGGGAGCATCCCAGGATCAGACTGCTCTTGCAGGGAGGAGATGCTTTGCCGACCAGCCATGCTCTGTGCCGCACAGCCATAGAGGGGTGTGAGTCTGTGCATGGGTGGCTACTTTACAACTCAAGGATGACATTAATGATGCAGAGTGGTTGCAGTAACAGTGTGTAAGCCTTCTGACTCATAAACAGCTGACAGGCCAGCAATCTTTTACACCCACCAACTCGATGTCGCCCATCTCATTCTTGATGGCTGCCTTCCAAAATGTCAGGGTCTCATTTGCTACCTCCTCCTCACTTATGTCCTGCAGCACGCAACAGCAGCAGTGTCCTTACGTACATGAACCTACATGTCTAGGAAGAGCTTGCTTTGCTGTTTGATTTAGGCAAGAACTGCTGGGTATTGCATGTACGTATCCGAAGATGCAACATACAATATGCGTGCAACAAGGTCCAGGATCTGGAAGTGTGGTGCACCCAAGCACAGCTCACCTGCGGTGCCATGTGCTGCATCATCCTCGTGGCATCACCACAGTCCAGGTAGCCATCAGCATTGGCGTCCCACTTCTTGTGCAGACCCGGAAGGACATTCATGAACACCTTCTCACAGTGGGTGTACTCATCGCAAAGAGCCTCCAGGAACACGTGCGTCTGCGCACATGTGGTGTCACATTAAGTGAGTGTGTACGTGCGTGCGCGTGCGTGCATCCGGGCGTGAGTGCTGGATGCACAAGGACGAAGGAACAAAGCGAGGGGTTGGAAAACGACAGATGCACTTTGAGGTGACGCAGGATAGCAGTGAGAGCTTCCCAGCCAGGCACTCACAGGTATCTTCCTGAACTCAGCCCGCCCCTTCTCATACTCCAGCATCTGCTGCAGCTCCTGCCCGTAGAAGCCTGGTGCCACAAAGTACTGGTTCAGCTCGTTGTCGGGTATGGGCTCTCCCTGTGTGTGTGATCAGCATCAGTGCATGACAGAGAGTGGTGTGCCATATCAGAGAGCATGGCCGAGCATGACACATCCTCTCTCCAGAACCCACAGTCAGATGCACGCCTTTATTGCAACATGTCATTACAGCTACGGCATGCCTGCACCCCCCCATCATGCACCCCCCCTCACCTTGAGTGCCAGTGCGGCAGCAAAGCTGTAAGCGGTGCGGGTGTGGCGCCGCATCAGCACCTTGTCGGCCACCCACAAGCACTTGCGCACATCGGCCAGCGGGTGGCCCCCCTTCTTGGTGCCTGACCAGTCCACAGGGAAATCACAGCAGGGCAGCCGAGCAGGCTCACCCAACCGCTTCAGGGCATCCAGGAACACGTTGAGCACCTGTGTGAATGCATGTGTATGCGCTGATGTTTGAGGCTGGATTAAGAAGGGGGCAAGCGCAAGCAAGCTGTGCTGGCAATCACAGGACAACGTGAAGAGAACCATCCAAAATAATCAAGAAAAAGGAATCAGCACCTTGCGCGGCCATCGGTCCTCCATGAGGAAGTGGTTGAAGATCTTGACACGCACATCAGCCTGCAGCGTGGCCATCATTCAGCTTTCATTGTAAGCAAAGCAGCTTGCACCTGCATGAGACCAGTCAGTCCCTTAGATGTTAAGCTCAACTTCTATGAACTTGCAGCTAGCACGCCAGTGCTGCTCCAGTACAACTGGTTCCTTAAAAGCTCAGGAACTTCTCCATTGAGACACTGGATGCAGGCATGCTTACACATGCTTACACATGCTCCTGTAAGATACAGTAATTACATGCTCCCACAACAAGAGACCTACGTCAAGGTTGGCCTTGATGGTCGCCACCAGCTGGGCTGCATACTGGTTGACTAGAGAGCTCGTGCCGTACATGCCTGTGCGAGAGGAGGGTATCAAAGGTGTCGGTACACCCAAAAATAGACAGCAAGCAAGGTGCGCTGCAAGGTACCAATTGCCATTTAGTCAGCAGCGACAACGTACGGAAAGACAGGCATCACCAGAATGACTGAAGGGTAAGGAAGCTCACCTGTGAAGTGCTGGAACATGTAGTCCACCAATGGCAGCGGCTCTTGAGGCGGCACGATCTTTGCCCGGGACTCATCAGACAGCATCTTGCCCTTGTAGATGCCATCAATGAGCTGCAGGCAGCATGCACGTGAGAATATGGGTGTGCATGGACATGTGCAAGCGTGAGTGGGTGCACAACAAATTGACATCAGGCAAGTCAAGACGCAAGCACAAACACAAGCTGAGTCGAGTCAGAACTTAATGGCTGATGGCGAGTGTCAGTATTTGTCAAACAGACACCCAGACACAAGGTCCTCCCACCTTGAGCAGCCACTCTGGTGTGCGCGGCTTGATGCCTGCATACTTGGCAATGGCCTCCTCCAAGCGCGCAGAGTTGTTCTGGTGCACCTTCTCCCTCTCTGCAACCTTGTCCCGGTCCTTGCCCAGCAGGAAGCCCTCTGGCTTGGCAGGAGGCTTGCCCTGCTCTTGGGGGGTGGGTGGCACCTGGTCCCCTGCAAGCCCAGAAGCATTTGGTGCCTTGCTTGGATGACTGGAGGCTATGCAATGAGAATAGGGTATAAAAGGAGCTGCTGTCGGAGGAATAGACCAATATGTTGAGGTGAGCAATGAGGATGCACATGCAAGGTTGGTGAGACGAACGCAAAGGTTCAAATGCAGCAACTGAGCAACAAAATGTGGCCATCTCCAAACTCCTGGCTCCTATGGGTAGCCACTGCTCTGTTAAAGTAGTGAGTGGCATCTGACCCACTTTTACTCTGGTCTGGTGAGACAACACCACGCTGCCTTGGGGGCTTGCCCTTTTCCCTCAGAGATTCAGTCCTGTGGTGGCAACCAAGAGCACAAGCTGAGAATCAGTTTTTCATCTTTTTAGCTCTCCACCAGTGCAAAACCGCGCACCCATAAACGCATGACATGACTGTGTACACAGGATCTGCAGGGGAAGCACCTGGCTCCTCTGTTGCTCTTGGGCCTGTCTCTAGGCGTGGGGGCAGGCCGCCTTGCCGCCTCCCTGTCTGCACGGCCAGCGTTGGGATCAGCCTGCGGGCAAGGGAGGACAAACATGTTAAGCCCTTGATCGTATGATGCAAATAAAGTGCAATGTGCTCACTCTGAAAACCTGCTAGCACTGCTCCACTTTGACTGCTTCAACTCTGTAGCACAGGAGCACAACTGAGTGGCCCCAAAGGGCAGAAATGGTGCAAGTTCAGCTGTGATGGGAAAGGGGGACAAGTCTTCAACACGCACCGCTGGGGGCAGCTCTGTGTCTGTGGTCCTCCTCCTCGTCTCACGCCTCATCATCATCCTTGCAGTGGCTTTGTTGGCCTCCTGTGCAGTCACATAGATTGTGCAGCAGGGCCTCTCTTAAAACACTGTCACAGGAACCCATGCACACTAAAAGCGGAAACCCATCAGGCTCAGACATTCTTCACACGGCCTGGACCTCCAGCTGCTTCTCATTGTGCAAAAATAGAAGCAATATGAGCTGAGAACAAGGAGAAGGAACCCACCTTGACCTGGTGCTCCAGTTCCTTGTTGGCAGCTTTGGCAGCCTTGACCTGCTCCTGCGCTTGCTTCAGCTCCTGCAAGTGTCAGGCGATTTCAAGCATTTATAAATGATTTGATCAACCAAGATGTCTGGAATGAACGGCAAGGAGGCAGACTCCATGTAAAGCGCTTTGTGTTTCTGGCTCCTTAGTTTATATTACCTGCATTGCTTCCTTACACTTTCACAGCAGCAGTTGTGGCCTAGCAAGGTGAGGCTGCAAACACTCACCTGCAGGACCATGTTCAGCTTGGCAGCCGCTTCAGCAGCACCCTCAGTTTGATCAGGGCGGTTTGTGGACGTTTCCATGCTTGTGTACACGGCAGCCTGCATAGCAGCAGCACGAGCATCACTGGAGGTCAGCAAGGGTTTGCAACGCTTGCTTTTCACTTTGCCCCTGCTGTCTGCGCCTCTGCTGTCAGGGCATGTATGCTCTGTGGAGCACCAGCACCATGCAAGCAGGTGTTGCAAATGCTCAAGACTGCACCTAAAACCTTTGCCTCCATTTTCATTTCAATGACTGCCAATTACCACACCCACGCACCTTTGTCTCCTCCAGCTTCTCCTGGATGCGCTCTGCCACTGCACGCAGCAGCGATGGCTTCTCCTCCTTGTCCTCATCAGACTCAGAGTCCTCCATGATGTTGTGCATGCCCGCTACCTCCTCAGGGATGAAAGCGCTCTTGGACCGGCCATGCTTAGCTTGGATGGGTGAGCCTGCTCAAGCAAGACAGGCAGGAAGTGACAAAGGGAAAGAATGTGTGTGTGTGTGTGTGTGTGTGTGTGTGTGTGTGTGTGTGCGTGTGCGTGCGTGCGTGCGTGTGCAGATCTGCATGCTCAGACACGTGACTTGCACACATCATCACGCACTCACTTGAAGCATGTTGGTCTTCTTCGTCATCTTGCATGCCGTGCAACCTTCCGAGCCTGCTTAGCTCTCCCCCACTTCGTGAGTGGTGCATGGGGGACCTGCAGGTACAGGGGCGTGTGCCAAGAGCTCACCAAGCAAACAAGCCCAGCAAGCCAACATGAGGGTTTCATGTGAAGTCTGATGCGTGATTGTAAGAGACCACCAAGGCCCTTAGCGGGATGGAGCTCCAGAGGAGCAGTGAGCACTTCACAGGTGGTGTGGGGTAAGAGCAACCAGGTGTTAACACACACAAGCCATGTGTGACAATGCTCAATTGGCACCGCACCTCCTCTGGTCCCTTGCATTGTCAGTGGGAGACGCTGCCCTGGAAGAAGCAACACTGGCGCTGCGCTGGATCTGAGCCAGCTCCTCATCCATCTCAATCCCAAACTCCTCCATGAGTTGCTTGGCCAGATCCCTCTCTCGCGCCCGCAACAGGCTCTGTATGCACAGACACGAGAATTGGGTGTTTGCGCTCAATGCGTGTGCATGCGTGCTTGCATGTGTGTGTGTGACAAACTTGACAAAGAAAGAAGCCTTGCTCGAGCCCACCTGGACATGCCGCTCCTGGGCCCGCAGTTGGTCTCGGCCCACTTGCGCGTTGTCCACTGTCTGCATGCCCACATCATGCATGGCTGCAGCCCTGCTGCCCTTCCTGCAGGTGCAGTTGCAGTAAGCGTTGTTGCAAGCCATGAACACTTGTTTGCAAGCCTTGAACCCTTGTTTTGATGGGCAACCATGAGACATGGGGGGGCGCAAGAATGCCTGTGCATCCTGTGTATAATGCCATCCCTGATCGTGCTGTGCAAAGCTCCTGACTGTTTACCTGCTGGTTGCCCTGGAGCGTGAATTCTGGCTGGATGGCGAACTCCTGCCTGTGGCCTCCTGTTGTGCTGCCTTGGTCTGGGCCTCAAACTCAGCTGCAGCCTGCGCAGCTGCCTCTGCTGCTTCCTGCTCTGCCTGGGCAGCCTCAGCTGCTCGTGCCTGCTCTTCTGCCGCAGCCTCAGCAGCAGCGGCAGCTTCCTGTGGTTGGGGCGAGGTGCACACGAGAAAATGGGAATTACAGGTGAATCAATGGGGTGCGCTGGCAGCCTGACTTATTTGCTCTTAGGCATGCAAGGGGCTGCAGAATCATTTCCTTTCATACCACTGAATTTGGTTTTGTTGCAACAGAGCATGATACTGGGAGCCTTGAGCTTTGAGCCCATATTGTGGAATTTCCTTGCTATGGCATCATCTCAATCATCCAAGCACCACAAAACTCACCTTCTCTTCCTGCTCCTTCTCAGCCTGCTTGGCGGCTTCCTCTCTTTCCTCCTCTTCCTTCTGTGCATGCTCCTCTGCTGCTTTCTGCTCTTCCTCGCGGGCCTGCTCCTGAGCAGTAATGGGATGCAAATCAGGCAAGTCTAGAGCCAAAAAGGGCAGAGATTGAGGGCAGGAGCAACGGGGGCTGGAAAAACGAGGCAAGCTTGTTCAGGTAAGGAGGCCAGCAGGGCAAGCTGTCTCCTTTCTAGGTCCTCTGAAGGACTTTCAATGCATAACTTTGCAAATGGTGACTACATTTGTTCAGGTGACACTGCCTCACCTCCTCAACAATCGACTCTGGTGGCTCAGTCTGCACGTCCTGTTGTGGGCCTTCCTCCTTTGGCTTGTCAGGGTCTCCACCTGCAGGTAGACAGCGAGCAAATGCAGGTGTATTTGGATACAGATGTGAGCATATGCGCAGTGCAGCAAACGGGTCTTCTGTTAGGTTTGCTGTGCACACCAACATATGTAAAGCAAATTATCCACTGACCAGCCATGATGGCCTCCACTTCATCATCAGCGTAGTCGTCCTTTGCGGCAACTGCAGTGACTTGCTCCTCCATCTGCAAGCACATGTAACAGTGTGTGAAGTGCCTGTTCAAGGACCTGACAGGCAGGATGAGCGTGCACGTACGCAGGCGCGCACATTCTACCATGCTTGCACCACGCAAGCACATACACATGCACGTGTGTGCAATCTAGCCGGCTGCCTGAGCTGATGCACCCAGCCTGGAACTGCACACACACACACACACCTGGAAGTGCTGGTCCTCTGCCTCCTTGTTCACCTCCTGCACCCGTGCCGCAGTGGCTGCCATGCTGCGCAGTCCGTCCTCAATGGTGAACAGGTCGTTCATGCTGAAGCCCTCTGTCTCAAGCACCTGTGCGTGAGGATGCCACAGAGTGCAAGGATATGAGCTGCAGCAGCAGCAGCAGCCTTCTTTTCCCTCTCTTCTTCTCAGCTTGCAGCTTGTGGTATGCTCTGTGATTCAGCCACCTGGCCCCACTGCAGAGTCACTACACTGCTCCACTGGCACTGCCACAAGCTTTGCTTCCACTCCATGCACTCACATCCTTGTGGTTGGCCTGGAGTCGCTGGAAGTGCTTGTTCACGCTCTGCATGACGCCAACCATGTTGTAAGCTTGGCCACGGGTGTATGTCACAGCGTCCAGCATGGACTGGCGATCCCTCTGCAAGAGGCAACAGTGGCACACAAACCGTGTTGAGGCTACTGTCGGCAGATGTGATGCAAAGAGTGGCTTGCTGTGTCCACAGAGCATTTATGGCATTTAGGTTGGAAGACAGGCATGCGGAGATGTCATGGCAGTGGACCAGCTCATCATCAAATCAAGAGCAGGCTAGCTGGACACGCACTCAGATTCACAGACCTGCATGAGCACAAGCTGGTCCTGTGTGAGCTTGAGCTTCTTGGCCAGCCTCCATTGGCCATGCCGCTGCTCATGCCGCAAGCGCCGCAACTCCTGCGGCAGTGGAGAAGCACACACATATAAGCCACATGTTTGCAATGAGGTAAAGATCGCATTGCCAATGCAAAAGATCAATAACCAACAATGGCAATCATTCCTGTTGACAGTTTTAAACGGCAAGCTGCATCTGAGAGCAGGTTGAGATCATGCAAGCAACGACCAAAACAATAGTGTGCTGCCGCACACACGCACACCTTCTTGTAGTGGGCGATGATCTTGTCGTTCTCCCTGAGCAGCCCATCACGCTCAGAGCTCGTCAAGTGCAACAGAGCGCTCTGGTCAGCCATGACGGCACGCAGGGAGACCAGCTCTTGCTGCGCGCTCTTGTCCCACTCTATCAACGGGTCCAGCCTGCAAAAGAAATGTGTGTGCCAAAGTACTCCTGTTCACCTGCTTCATGATTAAAACAGCCTCAGGATTGAAGAGAAGCGCAGCTTGAAGGGGCAGCATTCAAGTCAGAATGGTGGGTTTCATGAGGGGGCGCCCTGCCCTCAGCGCATACACACAAACACACACACCTCTTGATCTGGTCGCGCAGCTGCTCCACCTCACGCTCAGCGCTCTGCGCGCGCTCCTCAGCGCTGATCAGGCGCTCCATGAGCATGCGGTTCTGCGTCTCCAGGAATCCCGCCTGCGTGTGTGCGTGCGTGTGTTCTTGTGTGCGCACCATGCGATTTTGAGCAGCACCCTGCCCCCCCTGTGCGCTCTTCAAGTAACCCACCCAGCACAGCTGGATCTGTACTCACAGAGATCAGCCGTCATTTCCCAAGATCAGCCTTCCATCCAAACCATGCACTCCCCCTCACAGATAAGCAGGCCACTCGCAATTTCAAGCAAGCCTGCAGCAAACCCACCTGGCCAGGGGACAGGTCGCAGGCATTGGCGCCCGCGTGGTGCACTTCCTTGCCGTGCAGGCGGGGGTTGCCAGCACCAGCGTTGCCAGCAGTGGGGCAGTGTGCAGGGGTGTGCTGGCCAGGGCGTGCGGGCAGGGGTGTGGACTGCTGGGAGGCCCCTCCGCCCATGAGGCTGGCGAAGCGGAAGTCGGTGGGCGTGCCTGCGAGTGCGTGTGCGTGTGTGTGCTTGGTGCTAGCAAGTGGGGGCAACAGCAACTGCAGGTGTGTTGTCCACAGCAGAGGAGCACGATGCGCTTCCGTGTGTGGGTTCACACGCATGTCTGCAAGCAATACTGCAGCATGAGCCCTGCCCCTCATCTCAGCAGCTCACACAGGGGGGGCCTCAGTACTTACCCTACCCCCGCACTTCACAACACGCACACACCAACACACGCACAACAGTGCACACACGCACCCTTGATGTCCGCCACAGGGTGTGCCCCCCGCGCACCCCCCTTGCTCCCCGCCTCAGGGCTCCTGCCCTCCGCATCCGCACCACCACCACCACCACTCATGCTGCCCTTTCCACCACTGCCACTGCTGCTACCCTTGCCGTGGCTGCTGCCATTCTGACCCTGCTGCTGCTGTGTTATATCACCATTACCACTGCCACTGCCACTGCCTTTGCCGCCAGAACCACCAGGGCCTGCCAGCGACTGCATCAGCCGCTTGGCCTCCTCCGCGATGTTGGTGGTGTCCATGCCAAAGTCCATCTCGCTGAAGGGGCTGCCCTGGTCCAGCGGCGCGTTCACCTGCGTGTTTGTTGTGTGTGTGTGTGCGTGTGTTTGTTGTTCAGCCTGATCACGAATGGTAACTTGATGTGGGCATCAATACGTGCATGAACGCTTGCAGGCAGGCAACCATCGTCCCCTGCACTCATGTTACAGCAGTACCTCGGCCCCATGGATACATGCAGCCGCGCAGGCAGGCTCTATGATACTCTCATCTAGCCTTGATCCAGCAGCCATTCCAGATGCAATAAACAGCACACCACATGCATGTGCCACGTACCGCCATCTCCATGGGCAGCCGCTGCATCGCTGCCATTGGCGTGTGCAGCGAAGCAGGCAGCGTGGGCTGCACTGCCATAGGAATGCCACCACCCTGATGCTGACCCACAGGCGTGTTCATCGCAGGGGGAGGGGGTGTTGTGGCACTCGCGCCTGCTGCTGCTGCTCCCAGTCGGGTGCGCAGGGGGCCTGTGGCATCTGCAGCAGCAGACTGAGGTGTGGCTGTGGCTGTGGCTGTGTGGGTATGCAGGGAGGGGGGGAGGGGTGTGGGTGCAGGGGGTGAGGGTGAGCGGATGCTGGTGGGGGCGGCTTGCTGGCCTGCGAAGTAGTAAGGAGGGGGAGGGGGTATTAGGGAAAGGTGGGGGAGGCCTCAGCGCCTTTTTTGTGTGCAGACTGTGCTCATAGGGGTTGGGAGTGTGCGTGCGTTAGGGGTGCGCTTTAAGTTGGGGGGCCTGATTGGGCTGGTTTCCTTTACAATAAGAAGTGTGTATGTGAACTGGCAACACATGTGCATGCAAGTACAACTGTAACACGGCACGGCTCAGCACACAACTGATGACCCACCTGGTGTCTGGCGCGCGTACTGTGTTGCAGGCAGGGAGGATGATTTGGGCAGGGTGCGGGGCGTGCCAGAGGTGGGGTGGGCTGCAGGCGCAGCGCTGTGGTGGTGGGGGCTGCTGCTGTTGTATGTGGAGGGCCCACTGAGCTGTGTGTGGCGTGCACTAAGTGGCGCCTTGCCCGCCTGTGTGTGTGTGTGTGTGTGTGTGTGTGTGTGTGTGTGTGTGTGTGTGTGTGTGTGTGTGTCAGACGCGCTTGTCGATTGCTTTTGAGAGCGCCTAAGTGTGCATGCTGCTGCTGCTGCAAAACTGCTGCTGCAACAACAAGCCCAGCAGGTGCAGAGGGCCCTGGGCTGCAGCCTAAATGAGATGATCACTGATGCATCTGACAGTGCCCTGAAGTCCACTTTGGCGTTGAGACACTCACCACCCTCTGTGCACTCTGCAGTGACTGGTCAGTAACGGTGGTGCTGCGGCCCAAGCGAGGTGAAGGGGCAGCTGCAGGGCTGCTGTACGCGCCACGTGCAGCCTGCATGAGTGTGTTTGTGAGTATGTGTGAGCGGTTGTGTGCTAGCACGCATGCGTGGGGACTCACGTGCAGCTTCCAGGATCATATAAATCACAGCTCTCAGCCCACGAGCTTGCAAGCAGGTCAGCATACACACAAACACACCCACAAACAACCCCACTGATTACATATACTGTCAGCACCACTGGCGCACCACAAAATACACACAACACCTCACTTGCGGGCCAAAGCCAGGCTGTGCACCCCTGGGGGTGGCTGCCTTGGAGGTTGCTCCTCCTGGGGTGGGTGCACCACCACCACCACCAATGTTTGTATGAGAGGCATGATGAGGGTACCCACCCCCACCCAGCCTGGGCGTGCCTGCCCCACCACCAACAACCCCATGGTGTGTGTTAAACCCAGCGCTGGCTGGTGTGTGTAGTGCCTGGGGTGTGGGGTGTGCTGGCAGGCCCATGCGCGCGCGTGTGTCTGACGCGGGGGTTGCGGCGGGGTGCTTGCGTGCGGAGGTGGGGGGCGGGTGGGGGGATGGGAAAGTGGTGTGCAGGGGTGGCTTAGAGGGGCTGGCGAAGGAGGGGGGCTTGGGGGGCGCGGTGGCGTGGTCGGACGCCTGCATGTGTGTGTGTTTGAGGCGCATGATAATGTTAGTGATGTGAGTAGTGGGTGAAGGAAGGGGGTGTTGGGCGCGGCAATGCACTTGGAAGTGGGAAGAAACGACTGCAACTCTGAAAAAATCGCCCTACTGCCGTGATCGCAACCCCCACCAGCACTCACACACGTATACACAAGCACACACACCTGGCAGTGTGCCCCAGGCCGTGGCGCAGGCATGGGCGAGATCGCCATGGGGTCAGGCAGGTTATCAGGCAGGTCCCCTAACTCAGTGTCGCCAAAGCCAGCCGCGACGGCGGCACGCTCGGCACGCACAGCGCTGCGCTGCAGCATGCTGGGCGCCTGCGAGGGGCGCTGCAGCTCCGCCAGGGACTGCAAGGGGTGAGTGTGGTGAGGAGGGGTTGAGGGATGAGTGTATGTTTACGGATCGGTGTTGTACGCTCTTTACTTGTCAGTTAGGGAGTTTGTGTGAGGCACAGCAGATCAGATAAGGTGCTTAGGCGTGCAGGCTCGAGCGTACTGAACCCCAAAAAGCAAGGCCCCCACACACAGCAGAGGCAAAGGACTGGGAAAGGCAGCTGTGGCTGGAACGCACAGCAGCCCCAACACACAGCAAGACACACGCAGATCACCACCCCACACCTTGGGCGGCAGCTCCTCCATGAACGAGTCATCCTCATGCAGCGTGCCCAGCGGCACGGCAGCGCTCGCGCGCACAGCGTGCTGCTGCTGTGGCGTGGCAGGTGCGTGCGCCACTGTACCACCACCACACACTGCTGCAGTGTGGGAGGAGGGCCCTGTGTGGCTGTGGCTGTGTGCAGCTGCTGCGCGGCCAAAGGGCTCCAGCCCAGCCAGGGACTGGCGGTCCAGGGACACAGAGTCAGACACCGCAAAGGAGTCGCGCACGAAGAGGGGGATGGAGTCGCGGCCCACCTGTGTGGAAACGGGTGCGCACGTACATGCTTGTGGCCACTTGCTTTTGCGCAGCTTGGAGGGATCCGAAGAGAATGCTTCGGCATTAGAAGGGCCAGTGCCCCTGGGTGAGCAGAGATCAAGCTAGAACTTCTTGTGCGCAAATCCAAAGCCAAAGCCTCTGGTCGATTCCTAACATTACCAAACCACCATCCCAGATTAATGCCCCCACTGCACACACCCACGCACCTGCATGGCCAGTCGCTGGCTGCCGCCGCTGGAGTGCGCAGGGCCCACAGGACTCGTGGCCCCAGGAGAGGGCGTGGCCTCCAGCGGGGGTACCACGCCCACACCCTCATTCACCTCCATACCCTCACCCCCACCCTCGTTGCTCTCCTCCTGCTTGCGCAACTGACCCTCTGTCGCTCCCTCGTCCCCACCCAGTCCCACGTCCACCATGTCAAGGTCCATCAGGCCCAGGCTGTTGTGCTGTGGTGTGTGTCCCTCCTGCTGCTGTGGTCTGGCAGGGCTGGGTGTTGCTGCTGCTGCTGTTGCAGGCACGCTCCCTGCACGCTGCTCAGAATGCTCAGCACCCTTTGCGTTCGAGCTGTGTAGGGACCCCTCTGCCCTGTACACGGTGGCGGGGGTGGTGGGGTGCGCGTGCGCGTGCGCGTGTGCGGGGGTGGTGGCTGCAGCCATGCTGCCCGCGTAGCTCTCCATCGCGAGCGCAACCCCCAGCTCGTGCGCGAGGCGCGCGGCAGCGGCTTCGTCCATGGAG
>QFBH01000536.1:20568-31311 GCA_004335885.1 Dunaliella sp. M2 | reverse complement strand
GCCCATGGCCTCCAAGCCAAGCACACGAGTGAAATAACGCATGCTCACAACCACATGCTCAACAGCAGTATCACACCTCATTCTGGCAGAACTCCACTGTGATGGTGCGGCCGTTCAGCACTGTTGCGTTTGTCTTCTTCAGGGCGTACTCAGCGTCATCTAGCTTATCAAACTGGACAAAGGCGTAGTTCCGCTTGATCTGCAGTCATTACAGGCAGGACAAGGAAACATGAGGCTCAGTACTCAAACGCAAGCCTTAATTGCCACAACTCAGACATTTCTTTGCAAGTACTGGCACGAGCTGCAGATCTCGTCCTTGTTTTTTTCCTGACGGTCGCTCAGACATGCAGAAGGCAAGGCACTGACAAAGCAGCACTGGAAAGACGGGCAAGTTCACAAATGGCAGAATCCTGCATTCTCTGTAAAGGACCAGAGCCTACCTCCACACGGCGTAGGCGGCCTGCAGCAGTCAAAGGAAGCAAAACAGGTGTCAGCCAGCCATGCAAGACAGCAAGCAAGCAGTGGGGGCATCAGATAAGCTCTTCTGAGCACAGAGTTTATTGGACACACAGCCATGCTGCAATTGCAACAAGACATAGACGAGCTGGCACAAGTGCGGAGTACTGCACCCACCATATTTCTCAAACAATCTCTCCAGATCACGCGTGCGTGTGCGAGCCGTGTCTGCAGGCAAGCAAGAGGAAGGGGAAGGACATTTTAGCCAGTTGGGCCACCTTGGCAGGAGTGAAGCGAATGAAAGATGGCCATCATCTCAAAGCTAAAAAACACACTCAATTTTAAAAAGAGCTGACATGACCGTTATGTTGCACTCTCAGAACGCACCGAAGTTGACGACAAACAGGGTGGTAGTGGGCCTCACATGACGCTGCCTGTCTGCCTCCCTCATCTGTGTGCAGTTACAGTTAAATATTGTGCAAAATTCAGATTAAGCAAACTGTCATTTCAGGCTGGATAAAGAAGAAAACACACTGCAAGGACTAAATCACTCATCATTTGAACACAAATGTCCAGCCAGCGAGCTCACCTTGCTCCACTGCAGCTTCAGAGGGCGCTTCTTGTAGCCCCACTCCCTGCCATCCAGCTTGCGAATGGCGTACTCACCATCGTCCGCATCGTGCATGTACACGAAGCAGTAGCCTTGCTGCGAGTAGAGAGAAGCGCACAGCCATTCAAGTCAGACATTGGCCCAGCCACACACAAGCAGATGGGCTCATGAGAATCTGAGTGAGCATGCTGGTCTTTCCATCACAGAGGGACCATCCTCCACTGTGCTGTGTCCAGCTTCTTAATAATGCCTGTGTTAGCATGCTACTTACGCCTGGGAGCATGCATGCATCTCTCCCTGCAACCAAACAACCTCAACACCGCAAAGGACACGATCACAGAAATCAGTGCTCTCTTCAGACAACATGCAAGGCAGCCGCTGTGAGGCCCATTTTTCATGCCTCTTTCCCAAGCACTTTGTGCCTGCCTGTGCACCCGTAGATGATGAGCCCTGCCAGCGGGGTGACACAGCGCATGGACAGGAGGCAGAATGAGTCAGGGAACACGAGGACAGGGTGTGGAGCAGCGGTGTTCATGTTGTCATGGCAATGTGCGCGTGTGCTGTCATCAGGTGGACAGGGCGCGCACATGTTGTCACGTCAGTGCAGATGCAGGCCGGCGGGACCCCCCAGGGTGAAGGAGGGGGGTGGTGACTTGGGCCAGCATGGTCGCAGGGAGGGTTGCACAGTACAGCAAGGCAGTCATGTTGCCTAGGTTGCCTAGGTGGTCGGGACATGATCATGGAGCCACGCGTGCATGGCAAGGTGGTGGTAGGCTATCGTTGCCTATGGACGTGGCTTAGGGCCCTGCCGCATTCACCGAGGTGGCCAATCAGAAGGACAGCAAGTGGCGTACAAAAACCAAGGAGGAGCACCCACACCTACCGCCCAGGATATCTGCTGCTAGGAATTTGAAAAACCCAAAACAGCACAGCTGATCCAGCTGCCAGGTCAGGTTCTGGACACAGCGGCTGCCCCAAAGCCCCAAGAACACACAGGACCTCAGCAACCACTCACCTTCATGTCTATGCGGTCCACCTGCCCATACTTTTCCAAGAGCTTTCGGATCTCCCACTCCTCAGCCTGCATGCGCGAGAGTGCATCATGTAGCGAGCGCTAACTAACACTGTCATGCTCAAGAGATAGAGTGTGCAGTGTGTACGAACCCTACTTACTGCGTTAAGCTATGCACAATAACACCAAGATTCTGGGAAGCGTGGCTTGGGTTTGCAAGCATTGCTATTAGCTGAGAGGAGCTCACCTCATACTCAAAGTTGCCCACGTACAGGGGTCTGCGCAGCAAGAGAGGTTGGGAGAAAAGGTTGGTTAGTGTGACTTGAAAGCAGGGTCATTCTACAGAGGCACATGGAGGTCCTGCAGCGCATTGCATTGGCACAGGACCGCCATAATGCTGTGACATCCTAGCACATGTTGCTCAGTCTTGTGCGAGGAAAACGCTTGCAGTGCGCCAGTGCCCCACTCAAACAATGGAGCACCACAATGCTGCAGCACTTACCGGTCTGGGACGGTCATGCTGTGGAGGGCAGTCCTTAGTGGTTGAAGAGTGTTGTGGAGACTCTGCGCATGATGGGCGAGCACACAAATGCGTGTGATGATGTGAGCCTCAGTGCATGCCTGAAGCACGGTGACCACGCATGCATAGGAGGCGTGATGTCCAGCTGTGAGAGCGACAGTGAAGCCTCCTGATGCATGCGCGCACTGCCGCAGCATGGCGCCCTCACACCGTGCCACAACAGAGCACACAGACATCATCATGCATCAAGGCATGCAGCAGACACGGCAGGCGAGGTGTCGCGCAGAAGCCTGAACACACGCACCTGTGGACCGTGTGGAGCAGCAGGCAACTTCTTCAGCAAAAACAATTGATCAATTCATTGCATTAGCTGCGCTGACAGAGGCTTAATGAGCAACAGCTCTGCAGTTGAGCTTAGCTTCATTCCAATCCAAACAAAACATGTAGCATCTCTCACTCACTCTCACTGCCACAGCTGCTCCCCCCTCATGAGGTCTGTGCTCGTTGCTCACCGCACAGCCTGCAGCTTTCTGTCCCTGCACACTGCCACGCCACTGCAAAGACCATGTGCATCAAGCAGCAGGGCCATGGCACAGGCACAGGCCCCTGGCCATCTCGTCTGTTCGCCTTCTCCCTCGAGCACGCACGAGCACAGCCCTCCCCCTGAGAGAGACCTCCTCCCACTGCAGCAGCCTCGCAGCAGCAGCAGCACTCCGAACCAGCCCAGCCGCGCACGCGTGGGATCCCTCACACCCGTGCCTCGTACAAGGCGCAGGTACATGCGCACCCCCACGCCCAGCACCAGCTTCCAGCAGCGAGGATACGACCACAGGATAGAGCCTGCAGGGCAGGCCCTTGATAGAGAACATGCACCAGCATCAGCTGCACAGATGGAGCCCACTCCTGCTCTCCCTGTCACGCTTGCGCACGCATCTGAACCCCCAGCACAAGGCGTGGTCACACAGCAAGCCACAGATGTTCAGGAAGCAGTAGGCACTGCTCCCCCACCCCAGCCAGGACCGAGTGACTCCACTGACAACACATGCAGCATGCAAGGCAAAGAGGCACCTGCGGGACCAGGAATGCACAAGAAGAAGAGGGGCAGGAAACCGAAAGCAGAGCAGGCATCAGAGGATCTCCAGCATCTGCAGGAACCGAGCAGGAAGCCAAGGGCCAGGAAGGCAAGGGCAGCAGCACCAGACACAGAGCCAGCACCAGGACAGCGCAAACAGGGTCAGCAGGCCAGCAGCAGGCCTGTCCTCATGTGGTTCCCTGCAGCGCCTGTGCTGTCCAACGCAGCAGAGGGTGTGTGGCAGCTGCTACAGGAGAGCCAGGATGACCCATTCCAGAGCTTTGAGGAGCTGCAGGTGTGGCAGCTTGGTTTGGGATTTGACATGTGGGTATTGTTTTGCAAATGGGAGGGCATTATGTTGGGCGAGGGAAGTAGAAAGCCATGATTGCTTTAAGCTACAAGTTTCAACTGGATCCAAAAAGCAGGCTAGCAGGTGGAGGAGGTGGCATTGGCATGCTTGCCATTGCAAGCAGCTTAGATTGCTCCACGCTCCATCACACTTGCGTGTGCTGCTCAGGTTCCTCACTCTTCCACTCCTGTAGCCCGTGCCTTCCAGTTTACTTTTCTGCGTCCACCTAGTCGTACCCATTCGTGCTCTGCCTGCCTGCCACACAGGAGTTTGCAGACCTGCAGCAGGAGACACTGCTGGACCACCTCCTGGAGCTGACGTGGCATGGGCTAGTGGACAAGGCTTACATTCTGCAACTGTGTGGCCTGGCCCATGGTGAGCGCGCTGTGTGACTCAACAAGCAGGCAGGGAGAGGAAGGGCAAATGCAGGCTCAGGACAACTCAACGTTCAGTCCTCAAAGCAGGCTGCTGTCCTTATACTTGAAATGAATGCTTGTCTTACAATTCCCTCACCTTGCAACTCAATTGATCCTTGCTGCTGCTTTGTGGTCACCACGGCCTGCAGACCAACTCAGTCCTGATGGGGGCTCTGCAACCCCTCCAGAACTGCGGCACATCCAAGATGCCCTGGATGCTTCTGGGCCTGGGAAGGCCATCAGGTGCAAGCGTGCAACTGACAAGCTTGTGAAGGAGCGCTTGGAGAAAGGGGAGGACCTCGGTGCTGAAGGGGAGGCCCAGCTCAAGCTTCAGGTGGGCTCAGAGGCAGGTGGCAGTAGGTGACAGCTTCTCCATTTATGGGGGCAAGCTTCTTCTTGGAAAGGGCTTCCACAGATCAGGCAGGCTGCATTGCGAGTGCGTAGTGCAGGTTGAGGTGATTCAAAATTTGCTGTGTTTTTACCACTAATTTGTGCACAGAGTGTGCACACAAGCCCTGTTGAAAAGAAGGCTGAGCATGACAATATCTTTGCTCTCACTGTTTACCAGGTCCTGCTGGCCTACAAGCTCAGGCAGCAAGACCAGCAGCGCGACCACCTGCATCAAGCTCAGGCACACTACCTTTCAAGCTTCATGGTTCTCCCTGGT
This sequence comes from Dunaliella sp. M2, assembly GCA_004335885.1. Taxonomy (NCBI): domain Eukaryota; kingdom Viridiplantae; phylum Chlorophyta; class Chlorophyceae; order Chlamydomonadales; family Dunaliellaceae; genus Dunaliella; species Dunaliella sp. M2. The sequence continues at coordinate 26,209 of QFBH01000536.1, read as the reverse complement.
GAGCTGGTATGGGTCAGGTGTTTATAAGCTGTCAGCTGTCAGCAGTGCTTCTTGCACGAGCAGGCGTGGAGGAGTGGAGGAGAGACTCGGTGTTCATCACAAACTTACAACATTGAACAATGGCACGCTTGCCTTGCCTTTACGCATTGGTTCACAAAGCACCATTCACCATTCACTGCAGTCACTGACACTTGTGTGCATGCGTGGAGCTCCCATGTGCCTGCAAGACACTCTTACTTCACTACTTGCACACACCATCTCTGCAGGCCAGCCTGCACCCCCCTACATGGTGCCCATGTCTCTGGTCAAGGGGCAGCGCATTGCAGCGTACCAGCAGGGCTGCAGCCTGTCTGAGCTCAGGGGTATCCCCCCAGGCAGGAAGCACCAACCCTCGGTGGGGCTGCGTTGGTATGGGCACGGTTGCTGCAAGCTTGTTGTGCCAAGCTTGCTCCTTGTTTCCCAGCGACAGGCCCTTCTGCTGGTCACACTGATCCCTTTCCTCACATACGTGCACACATTCACTGGCTCCACAAAGGAGGCCACCTTGGAAGGGCTGCTGCTAGAAGCTGTGAAGGCTGGCATTGCTCTGCCCCTGGAGCAGCTGCGACAGGACTTCAAGCTGTTTGGAGGTAGGGCATGTACATGCTTGCGACTGTGTGACTGTGCATAATATGCGCACTCTCTTTTCCCACTCCTCAAAGGAAACTGGACCAGCATGCCTCTTCTTGCAATGCTGACTCGCCTCTGCAGTGCATCACCAAAGCTTGCCTTCTCTGCTCTCCTGCACAGGGCCAGGCGCGCTTTCCTATGAAGAAGCTAAGGCAGCTGTGGAAATGCAAATCAGGCAGTCAGGGCCTCTGAACGGCTTTGGTGGCTATGCTGCTGTCAGGGAGCTCCTGGAGACGTCCAGCCTTAAAGGTGACTGCCGGCTTCTTTGTTGTGCACAACTTTTATGCCGGCTCACATGTTTGCTGCTTGCCTCCCCTTCTCTCCTTTTGCACTTGCCCTGGGCTTAGCTGTGGGATTAGGGATGTTTATGGCAATGATCTCTTTTATGCACGCAAGCATATGGTGTGGCCTGGCTGTGTTACAGGGAGCCTAAGTGCCCGCCAGTGTTTTTGAAGGGCAAAGCCAGCGGTCCACCTTGCTAACCCCAGGCCTGGCGTGCTTTCAGCACAGAACTGGTTCATGCTTACATGAGTGCCTGGGTGAATGCACCCCCCTGCGCGCACAGGGCACAAAAGAATCCCCAACAAACGCATGCGCAGGTACATACATACACACATGCACGCACCCACACTCGCACCTCGCAGACAAGGTCTTTGCGCAAGAGGAGGAGTTTGGTGATGACGTCACACTCACACAGATCCGGCTGGTGTGCTATCTGTACAAGCTGGAGCAGGCACGCTCGCGGTGGCAGGGGCAGCAGGACCAGCAGCAGCTCCAACTCCTGGAGACATCATCCGTGCCGTCCACAGTTGTCATTCAGGAACAGGATCCAAAGGGGGCCGCCGTGTTCATGTACTGCCAGACGCATCAGCAGCTGCTGCACCTGCTCCAGCAGCAGCAGCAGCAGCAGCAGCAGCCAAACGCAGAAGCCTCGCCTACAGCAGCATCGTCCCTCTTTGAGGAGCAGCACTCAGCTGTGAGTGCCAGCAGTGAAGATGAAGGGCACAAGGAGGTGCAGCAGCAGGGGCAGGGGCAAAACCCTCCCCCAGCAGTGGTCCCTGCGCGATTTGCTAGGAATGGCTTGAGGGGAAGGAGGAAGAGCCACTGAGTTGTTACCGTACCTGTAAGACAGGCCTCAAGCATAGCCTGATGCTGATGCCTGCTGATGTACCATTACCAGGGTGACGTTGTCAGCATAGTTGCCCCACTCATTTGCAGCTTCGAGTGGAGCAGGCAGTTGAACGGTCACGTGCAAAAACCTGCATAATGACCATGCTTGGGCCCACAAACAGCAAAGTGAGTCACCCCACAAGAGTCGAAGGTTCAACTGTTGGGGACCTTGATGGCACAGTCAGAGGGAAACAGGGAGAAGAGAGAGGATAACTAATTAACTGATTACATTAAGCCACTCAATCGGTATAGGCTGATTGCTGGGCACAAAAGCTATGTAAATATAATCAAGGACAAGATGACAGTGACGAAGACGGTTCATGAAACCTGACGAGCATTGTATGAGTTCATCCAACATACATTACAGCATATGGTACAGGAGACTTAATCGAAGCTGGCCTGGTAAGCATCATAAAGGGGGGTCAAGCAGCACTGTGCTGCAACACCCGCACACATATCAGCCACGGCCTGAATCCGACTGAGTCATGCAAGGAAAACAGCACTACCACAACAGAAGCTCATCCAGGCAAAACCGGTCGTTCTGTGTGTGCCCCACATCACATCACTCAGTAGGCTTGACCCCCGCCATGGCAGCCATTGCATTTCCAGAAGACCTTGCAAACTGGCGTGCTTCTTGTGCGCCATCACACATGCTGCCGTACTTGTTCGACCGAGTGAAGCTCACCTGCGTGCATGTGTGTGTGTGTGTGTGTGTGTGTGTGTGTGTGTGTGTGTGTGTGTGTGTGTGTGATTGATAGCACATTTAGTGCTCGTCAGCTGATCGCATCCAGTGCCCTGCGACCGCTGCATTATGTCTTGTTGCTCATCCTCACACACCTAAAAGGAAAAGCAGAGTTCTGAATGCCATGCTCCCAAGCCAGGACCAACTCAGCAGGAGAGCACACAAAGCGAAACCCACCATCACAGTGATGTGCAAGACGAGCAGGTATGCCACCACCAGAATGATGCGCAGGGGCACAATGCCCAGCACCCTTGAGGTGCGCCCCTTGCCCGCTGGCTTAGCTCCTGGTGCACTGGCTTCCACATCACTAGTGGCCCCGCTGCCCTGGAGCAGCTGGGAAAGGGAACCGTCTTTGATGCCCAGGCCTGGGGGTGGAGTGAAAAGGAGGGGGGGGGGTTCAAGTAATGGGGGGGGCTCAGAGGGAAGCGACTGGGACAGGCAGACGCAGTGAACACTCTGTGCATCCATACCTGGCATGCTACTGCACACCTTCAGCCTGCTTGCATGCTCACGCCTCCAAACCAGGACTGAGCGTGGATAAGGATGGCCTGGGTGCGAGACAGCTCTGCATTTCCAAAGAAATTGTTTGGTGTTGGTGAGCCAGCTTGATCCAGCTACACCCCTTGTTGCGCCCCGCACCTGACAGCACGTCTTCCTTGCTGGGCATGGCAAACATGGACATCATGCTGCCACTGGTACACAGCTGCTGCACCTCTGCTTCAAGCTCAGACACACGCCGCTGTGCCAGCGCAGTCTCGCCAGCGGCACGAGCCTCGATGTCGCGCACTGAGAGGGTTTGCATGAGGGGCACACACATGTGTGAGGCGAGCAAATGAATGAGTGACACGCACGCACACACGCATGGACACACACACACACACACACACACACACACACACACACACACACGCAACAGCATCAGCAGCAGCACCACCATCACCAGCACCACAGCACACGCATCATCAGGCCAGGGCACCTGAGTTCTGTATGGTTGCCAGCTGGCGCTCTGCAGACTGGAGGGCACGCGCAGAGATGTCGGTCCGCTCTTTGTGGGCTTGCACTGCCTGCTCCAAGCTCTGCACTTTGGCTGCACTCACTGCCTGCGGAGCACAGCACAGCAGCGCATGCAGCTCACTTTGGGACGGTAAAGGGGGCCAAAAAGCGCATGAGCATGTTACCGTAAGAGACCCTGCAGGACCACAGGTGTCACACAGAATACATCCTCATGAGAGCACCCCCCCACCTGTGCCTCTTCAAGCTGATGCTGCAGTTGAGCGCACCCCTCTTGTGCTTCTCTCAGCTCTGCTTGCGTTGCCTCTGACTGCTGCTGCAGCTGGTGCAGCGTCTGGAGGAGGCCTGCTTTCGCTTCCTCAGCAGCGCGGGCAGCGCTCAGCGCCTCTGCTTCTCTGGCAGATGCCCTGCGTGCCGTGGACTCGGAAGCTGCGGCCAGTTGGCCTGCGTGCAGAGGTGTGTGTGAGTGTGTGTGCATGTGCATGTGCATTCCCTTATTTTCCCTTAGTCTCCCCTCTCTGAAACTGATCAACCTCCCTACTGCCTGCCAAAGTCTGCAACACTCCCCCCCTTCCCACCTGAAGCCTCTGCATCGGCTGTGCGCTGCGCTGCCTCAATGTGTGCCTCCTCAGCCGCAAACTGCGCCTGCCGCAGCGCATTCTGGGTCTCTGTCAGCTCCCGCTGAACTTCAAGCAGCTGGGCCTGCATGCAAGACCAACCAGGTGCACCAAAGCAACATCAGCAAGTGCAAGAGCAGCTGACAGAGGATCACCCGGGTGAGGGGGGGAGGAGAGGTTGCAGGCTTTTAAACAAATCTTTGGCACCTCCACAGAGGTGTGCACAAGCACTCACACGAGCATCGGTGTGCACAGCAGACAACACTTTGTGGAGCAGCAGCCAGCAACCCACCTGCAGCAGGTCCCTCTCCCTCTCCAGCTGCTCCTGCACCCGCCCCACCGCCACATGCACCGCGTTGTGGAACACGCGCGCCCTGCGTTCCTGCTCCTGGCGCAGAGTCTCTGTGGCCCCCTGTGCCTCCGCTTGCTTGCTGCGCTCTGCTTGGGCAGCAGCCACAGCCGCGTGCGCCTCTGCCTGTTGTGGGTGTGTGTTTATGCGTTGGGTGGGGTCATGCGTGGGACATGGTGAAGAGATGCTTGCACTGACAGGGCAGGTAACCAGGCCACAGCAAACTTACTGCACTGGGCTGTCCGCAGCTGTCTACAGTGCAGAGGTGCCAACTTCTGCAGGCAGAGAGAGAGCTTGTGTGCCCTCACCTGCGCTTCAAAACGCAGCCGGTCCGCTTCCTTGCGTGCTGCCTCTGCCTGTGCGCGCGCAGCCTCTGCTGCAGATGCACGCTCCTCTGCAGCCACTTGACCCTCCACCGCAGCACTGGCCTGCAGGCAGGTGTGGTGGTGATGGCACGGTGTGTGCAGGGGGTACATGCACGTGTGTGTGTGTGTGTTAGCAAGCTGGGGTGGAACAGGGGCAGGGAAACTGTGATTGTCTTTCTTCTCCAGAAGCTCTCAAAGAGCAGGCAGTGAGCGCACAGATCCTCAATGACAAAGGATGCGCAAGCTTTGCTCCCTGCCACTTTAGTTAATCTGAACATCCCTTGCTGCTGTCACTGCAGGCACACAGCATTGACACACACACACACACATGTGCTCAATTGCACGCAATGCAACACACCTTTCGCACAACAGCGGCCAGGTCCTGGCGGAGAGCCTCCAGCTGAGCTGTGTCAGCCTCCTTCAAGGAGCATATTTGCAGGATGGGCCGTTGTTGATCCGATGTGCTTCTGTGGAATTGCTCAAGCCTCAAAGAAGTACTTGTTTGCACATGCTGAAACCATGCCAGACTATGCGCAAACTCACACCCGCTCCAATACACATACCGCAGGACGGCTCTGCTGCACCGTTGCCGCAGCCTGTGACTTTGCTGCAGCCTGCGCCTTTTCTAGTGCACGCCTCAAGTGTGCCACTTCCTTCTGTGCTGCCTGCTCAGACTGCTGCATCTGTTGGAGCTGCAGTGCGTGCGCGCGCGCGCGCG